>CM029562.1:20081739-20165722 GCA_017309665.1 Coelopa frigida
ACCCTAAACTTTATTTCGCTGTCTTCTTCTTATCCATATTTTTCTTTCTCTTCCTTCCTCCAATTGCTTTGCTAATATAATCTCTTTCATGCCCTATTTCTCTCCATTCTTCTCATCAGCGGATGGCTGAGATCTTCGCCACCTGCTTGAGATGCGGAATCTTTCGACAAAAAATTTACAAAAAAATATTAGAGAAAAAATATTACACTAAAATATAATATAATTTAACAAAAAAATGAGTTAAAAGGTTGCAAAAAGAAGAATAATAAATAATAATTTGATTGCAATAATTCAAAAGAGTGTGAAGGAGAGTGAAAAAGGAAGGAGAAAGAGAGCTTATCGTAAACCTCTCTTTGTCACTTTCCACTCTTTCTCATTTCCCTATCTCTGTCATATCCTCTCACTTTTCCCACACATATGTTAAGAGTGGATTATTTTGTCCCTCTATTAAAATGGGTCGATCTCTCTTTCCATTGCAGAATTTTAACTCTTTATCATTTTAATCTCTTTATCTTTTTGCCTCTTTATAACTTTTACCCCTGTGCCACATTTACCTCTTCATCACTTTGACCTTTTTATCACTTTGACCTCTTCATCTCTTTCCAACTTTCACTCTTCATCTCTTTCTAACTTCCCACCCTCCTTCCACAATTCTACACTTGTGTTAACCCTTTTTGTAATCGCTAAATTTCCCGGTGTGATTTATCGTCCTCCAAGGACCCAGGACCAACCTACATCATATGGCTTGTCATAACCGAAGGACGACCCTTGGACTCCTAGGAAGGAACATTTTCGACATCTCACTTTTGGATAATTCTCGAGGTAGGTTAAAATATTTATGAATTTATGATCTAGGTAGGCGTTTCTGAAATAAATAAAGAAGGTCTTTAATTCTCATATCAGTGGACACTTGAGATAAATATTCTCCATATCAAATTCACATGGGTTCATTAGGGATGGGACAGAAAGTTATCTCTCTGTCTGTCTCTCTCATCTCATCCGTTGTCCCATTGTATTGTGTATTATTTATTGGAAATGTCTTTGTCGAAACCACAAGTAAGCGAAATAAATTTAAATAAGGATTTTGTTCGATAAGGGAACAAAAAAAAAAAAAACTTTCGAAGCTCTTTAATCACAGCGGGAGTTGAAAAGAATTTGGAAATTAATAAAAAATATTAAATTGAATAAATTAACCGAGGGAGAAATGGAGAGCGAGAGAGACAAGAGGGAGGGAGAGGGGGAAGAGGGGAAGAGAGAGAGAGGTATAGAGAAAGAGCGAGAGAAAATTGAAATCAATGAAATAAACTACAAAAGGTCATAAATTCAATACATATCATTGTTTATTTTAATGAACTGTCAAATGCAATAAATTCATTGAAAAGAGCTTATAAGCAAAATACAAAAATAAATAAAATAAACAGATAAATATATATATGATATTGAATGTGAAAGAGGGATGGAAAGGGAAGCTATATGAGAGGAAAGAGAAGGAATATTAGAGAAATAATCACAAAATAATCAAAATTGGAGAAATAATCACAAAAAATAAATTTACTTAAAAGTAAAAAAAAAACACTCCAAAAATAAAACAACAAATTAAATTACACAAAAAATTAATTTCAAAAATCTCAACAAAAAATTTAAAGAAATGGCAAACAAAAACCAAATAAAAACATTTATAGCAACAGAAGTAACAAAATCAACTGAATGAGAACAAAAATAACGACAAGACAACAGGAAAGAACTTTAAAACATCACCAGAAAAAACATACAGAGTAAAAAAATTAAAAACAAAATCAACAAAAATATAAGAATAAACGCAAAATCAACAACAAAAACAACACCCAAATCAACAAAAATTCAAGAATAATTCGATAAAAGCCGCGATCGCCGTCGAACCCTTGGCGGAAACCGGAAATGACAAAGGACTAAAAACGGAAATCGCTTCGTCGAATCGCAAGCATCGATGGAGAAGCGTGCGAAGCGTTCGCCGGAAATTGTGGGCGAAGCGAAGTGGAAGGTGTAGGAAGGGGATCAAAAAGGAGGAAGAAGACGAGGAAAAGAAGAAGTAAGAAGAACGATGACGAAGGACTAGGTATTTCGTTGAAGAATGTTCGTCCCCGGCCGGAAGTTTGGCAAATATAATAAATTAATAAGCACGAAACGAGGGCGTTTAAGCCGCTGTCGCTTCTGATAACTCAAACATTTTCACACGCCATAAGCTTTTGTCGCCCTCAGACGACGCCGGTTTCCTTTCCTGTTTTCCCCCTCTTCTATTGGTCGTCCTTTTTCATTCACTTAACCTTGCCTATACTCATTCTCTATCTCTCTCTCTCTCTCTCTCTCTCCCTCTCGCTATCCTTTTTCTCCTCTCCCACACTGCGCCACGTCTTCGTTTCATTCCAAATATTTTTTTGGCTCAATTTCGTGGTCGTCGCCCACGTTTCCTCGCCTTTGAATCCTCAGCTCTTTCATCCCTTCCTTTGCCTTCCACCAACTGTGGATTTTAATCCAAATTCTCCTTCTCTTTCTTCTCTCACTGCCTCCTTCAGCTTCGACACCATCGAAAGCCAGAATCGGGCGATGACAGGGACATCGATTGAACTCGACTTTTGGCATGGAGACAAAGGGTCCTTGTCATTGTCCTTGTTGGTGTGGTGTGTTTTATTATCTTTGTTATTGTAGTTGTTATTTTATTGTGGTTGTTGTTTTTTTATTGTAGTTGTTGTTATTTTATTGTGATTGTTGTTATTTTATTGTTTTTGTTATTATTTTTTGTGGTTGTTAGGATTTTTTTATCGGTATTTTGTTGTAGTAGTTGTTGTTTTAGTTTGGTTATTTTACAGTGTTTGCAGTTGTTGTTATTTGGTTGTATGTAGTTGTTTTTATTTTTCTGGCAGTTATTTTATTGTTAGAGTTTTTCTTGTGGTTTTTATGTTCTTGTTTAATTTTGTTGTTGCTATTTTATTATAGTTGTTGTTGCTTGTAGTTTTTCTTTCTACTTTGTCTTTTATGATTCTTGTATTGTTTTTTTTATTTGTTGTTATTTTTCATTGATTTTTTTGTTGTTGTATCTTATTGTTTATTTTTATTAAAATTTTTTTTTTTATCTTTTACTTGTGGTTTTTTAAATGGTGTTTTGTATTTTTGGGGTTTGTCGTTCTTCTTATAATTCTTTTTGTTCGTGTTTTTATTTTTATTCGTGTCTTCATTTTGTGATTTTTTCGTTTGTTTCTTCTTTTTTATCGTATTTTTTTATTGTTGTCGACCCTGTCTAATAACTCGTTATCAGCTGCTGTTCATGACATCTTCCTCAGGGTTTTCTTTTTTCTTCCTTTTCATCATCTATTTTTAATATACTTGACATCTTTCTGAGAAGCTGCATGGATATATTATTTTTTTATTTTTTACAAAGAAATGATAAAATTACACAAACATAAATAAGAATAAGAAATAACTAAGAATCGAAAAAATGGAAACGATTTTAAAAAGTTATCGATAATAAAAATTAAAAGAAAATCGATAACAAAAACAAGAAAAATGTTTACACAAAATTTCGAAGGAAATTCATGAAAAATAAAGGAAGTAAAATGATTGAGAGAAAAGAATTGAAAAGCAGGAGGAAAATTCGACGGATGCTTTCTGTAATCGAGGTTAACAATTGCATCAATATTGATTATTTCTCATTTCTCTACGGCCGCGAATATCGAATACAACTATTCGACAACAATAACAATCTGATGAAAACAACATTTCGACAACAACAAACATTCCAACTACAACAACTGTCCGGAATGATATTAAAAACCAATGAATAATAATTAAATCCGCATAAATTAAAGATTATCCTGGTCATTCCAAGTACATATATCTTTTCACTTCGGGCCAAGATTTCACAACTCCAACTCTGCTTCCCTTTCACTCGTTCTCACTTCCTTCTCTTTCATTCCCTTTCTTCCTTTATACTTTCTCTCCTTCACTCTTTCCGGTCCAGTTGCTGATATGCTTCTGTTTTATTTATTGTGATGATTTTTTTCCTCAGATAATTTTTTTCTATGAATTTTCTTAATACAGGAATTTATTTTTTCATCATATTCTTCTTTCATTCCCGATTTTTTGTTATTTACCCGAATTTATTTTTTAATTCTTTCTTTTTTTGATTTTTTTTTTCTTTCCTTTCGCGAATTTATTTTTTAGGTATTTCTTTTGCGAGACTGATTTTTAATTCATTCTTTGTTTATTCGAAAATTTATTTTTTAATTCCTTTCACTCATGGACGGATTTTTTAATTCCTTCATGTTTTGTTCCTGGATGTTTTTTCAGTTTTAAATGAAATACAATATTGTGTGGGTTTTGTAAAACAATGATTAATTATGTGAAATAATTCATCTGGTTGAGATACGCCAACGAAACACGGCCGTAACATGTGACGATAATTGAAGGGAGGAACCGAATTTCGATGAAGCAATTATAATGGGATATTATAAAAAAACTTTACAAGATTCGTACTTTGAATTCGAGTGATAAATTGTATGTATAAATTGTATTGAAGTCTACATGTGTGCTATATATTATTATATTATATTAATAAATTTACTTAAAATAATTTTATTTATCGGAACAAAACCCATTTTAATTTAATTTAACTTTCATTTCAAATTCGATTGAAAAGTTTCAATATATTTGCATAGTCAGTCGATTCTAAGTTTACATATAATTATGTAATTTATTGAAAAAAATATATTTAAATATTATTTTATTGTACTCTGAAATATTATTATTTTCTAATAATTAGAAGGTACAAATTATATGAATTTATTACAACCTATTTCATTTCATTCATTAAAATCAGATGGAGTTTATGTTTTGTGATTTATTTTCTTTTATTTTCTTATTTTTATATTTATTTACTTCTCTTTTCTTCTATTTTAAATAATATAATCTTATTTTATTTTCTTAAAATAAGTTACACTTATTTATTTTATGAAATTTTATTCCAATGCTCACTTCCTTTATCGGAAAATAATTATTAATTAAAATGCTTAATTAATTTCCGTCGTCAAAAAATATTTATTGAACATAATGACATAATTTAATTTTTATTATTGTTGTAATCACCGTCCTTTAGCAAAGTTTTCATTTGTACAGTGGTTAATTCGACTGTCGATTACGCGGCCACCATGCAAATAAAAATATCCGAGCAGGATCCTGGCCGAGAACTCAGGATGAATCAGGTTGGCGTCGTAAAATGATAATATTTTATGAGCCATTTTTATTTCACATATTTTTCCTTCATTTCATATTAAATTCTTTATATTTTTATCATGTTTTGTGTTTCTTATGTTCATCTTATTTCCTTTTTTATTTATTCTTTGCACACATATTTATTTTAATATTATTTTCTTTTTTATTTATTCTTTGCACATACATATATTTATTTAATATTAATTTATTTTTTATTTATTTTTATTCATACATATTTTTATTTCATATTATTTTATTATTTTTTTATATTATCTCTCCTTGACATTTATTTTTTTTTTTTTTATTATTTTTTATTATTTATTTATTTTTTCATAAAATTTACATCACATTTTATCGCAAAATTCTCTCTTTTATTTCATATTCTTTTCATTTTTATATATTTTTAAACAATACCCGAGAGAGAATTTCTTTTGTGTGTGTGGAGAATCCGGAATGTCGGTGAAAGCATGCTTCTCTATGTGTGTGTCGGTCTATGTGTGTATTGTTGTGTCTGTGTATGTAACTTTGTATAATGTTTGCTCGCTATTGCAGTGTCCTTTATATGAAATATAAAGTGTTTGGCAAATAACAACAACAAAAATAAAAACAACAACAAAAATAAAAACAACAATAACAACAACATCATCCAATACCACAATGGTTAAAGGATGAAAAATTAACAAGGATCAACATCAGGATCACGAAAGAAAGCAACAAATTTGGTTTTGTTTCGAATTTTTCAAAATGAAAACATAAAATAAAATTGATTGCATGAGAGAATAAACAAATCTCAGTGTGTGTGTGTGTGAGAGAGAGGAGACAAATTTCTTGATAGAGAAAGAGATGGAGAGAGGTAAAGGAACAGTGAAGAGAAAGGAAAGAAGTAGGGAGTGGATCGAGACTTCAAGAGTTCGGTGTTGATTTCGAATTTAATCTGAAGATAAGCTTTGCCACTGAAAGAACTAGGAGGCAAGGAAATAGATAGAAGAGGAAAGGGTAGAGCAAAAAAGGGGTGAGAGAAGAAAAATAGAGAAAAAGAGTAAGAAAGGAAAGAATAGAAAAGAGGAAAAGAATTTCCACATCGAAGGTTGTGTCATCTGAAGTAGAGAATGGCATCAGAGAGATGTATATTGAAAAGATGTTTACGAAGCCAAGGTATGTTTGAATAAGATAAACATGCAGGTTGCAAAAAGGATGAAGGAAAAGAGTATGAGTATGGAATGAGGACAAACAAACTCCATGGGATAAAAGTAGGTTTACGGATGAGAATGGATTTGGGGTATAAGAATGAGTTTGAGGGATAAGAATGGTCTGAGTTAGGTGTTTAGGTATAAGAATAAGTACAGAGATGAAAATGGGGTAAGAAAAGATAAAACAGTTACCATTTTTCTATAGAAATACCGAAACATAAATAAGGACTTGGTTGATGGAGTTATTGAAACAAGAATTTGGTACAAAACGATTCAAGTTAAGTCAAAGTCAAGGTAAAGTGAAGAACGAATATAATATTCAGTTGCTAAAAATGATTCACTTATGCCAAGTATTGATTTGTGAAAGGAAAATATTGAAATTAGGAATGTACTCATTATAAATATTTTTAGTTATTATAATATGAAAGGTAATTAATTAATAAAACTTAATGTAATAAACTTAAACAATTTTTAAATAAATACAGAATAATCAAATATTTTGTTATATGACTAAAAAAATACATACATTTAAATAAATATAGTTTAAAAAATTTGATTTTAACGAAATAAATAAAATTTAGAAAATAAATAATAAAAATCGAATTGTATAAGCTATTGTAAATCCAAACCTTTAATAAAAAATTTTAATATATCCTTTAATTATTATAAAATTATTAAATAAATTTTTAAAATATTATTAAATAAATATTATTCAATTTAAAATCGTAATATTTTACTAAATCTAAATTTTGAAATATTTTATTAAGTTTGAAATAAATTTCATAAAAGTAAAAATTAAAAACTAACAATACATTTAAATGAATATAATAAATTTAGTAAAATAATTTAAAAATATAAAAACTATAAAAAATATGTTAATTCATCGAATTTATCAGAATTTATAAGAGTCTAAATAAACAAAAGTTTTTTAATATTTCTAAATTTATAATTATTTAAATGTTGTTATAAGTTAAATTGATTATGTAAATTTAAAATAAAATAATAACGAATAGCAAATATTTAGAAAGTAGAAGATAGTTTGCAATAGACGTGAAAAGGACGCAAGAAAAAAGAAGGACGAAATAGGAAACACAGTGTTTGAAGCCATGTTATTGAACATCAAGGGACCAAGGAAAATAAGGAAAAATTCTGAAGCCCATAAACATGTCGTTGGGATGCTCACAAAATCCGCAGCAGAGAAGGAGAGGGAGTGAGACGCCAGCAGCTGAAACTGAGATGCGAATGGATTGAAAGAGAAAGAGACTGAGAGAGAGAGAGAAAGAGAGAGATAGAGAAGAGAAGAGTTGAGCACAGCACTTGGCCAATTATGGCGACAAAAGAGCCAAAGAAATTGCTTGTCAGACGTATCGAGCCGTGCTTAACAATGCCGCAGGAAGTTGGCGGCAACAGCAGACGATGTTTGTTGTTGTAATTCATGTTGTTGTTGCATTATTTGTTGTTGTTGCCTTTGCAGTTGACGACAACAACGGAATCCTTGCGTTGATAACCGGATGAACGAAGTTCAAGTTACTGAAGAGAAGACGAGAGACAGAGAGGGGGAGGAGGAGGAGACAACAGAAAGAGAAAAAGAGAAGGAAGATAAAGTAAAGTGTTAGAAAGAGATAGTGAAACTCCGTCTTAAGAAGTCGTTGAATTTTGAATTTAATTTTTGGTTTAGCAACAGAGATGTACCAAAAGCATTATGTACAAAGTTAAGAAGAAAGTCAAAAACAAAGTAAAGAACAAAAACAACTCTACAACATCATGAACAGCAATGACTACAACAACAATGGCCACAACAACACCATCACCATGTTGTCCTCTGCATGAATTATCATCGTGCAGTGAATTAAAACGCTCGCAGGACATGCGACAGACATCGAAAGCTGAATGGTTTCTGATTACACACAACGGACGAAGGACCAAAGAGGATGATGATGATAGGGAGAAGAAGAGGGAGATGGAGATAGTGGTAGTGAAGAGTGGTAACAGAGTGGTAGGAAGAGAATTAGTGAGAGAGAGCGATCAAAGGACAGAAGTTAACAAAGAGATCTCCGAGACAAATATAGTGTTATAGGAACATCAAATCGGAGAGATAGAGCGAGAGACAACTAGACCAAAGGACAACTAGAGGTTTAAGGGAGAGCTGAGAGAGAGAGAATATGATAGAGAGAGGTAGCTGTAGAACGTAAACAATAGCTTTCGCGAGTGAGCGAGAAATCCGGGCTGAAACAAAGGACCACCAAACGTCGTCAGCAGACTTCGGTTGACTGCTTGACAGGTGCAAACGATTGTGTACGAGCGATCGGACTGGGTTTGGTCTCGTTTGTCTGGAGGTCTGTCTTCTGGTTGTCTGTCTGACCACCTTTTGTCTGTATTCCTTGGGTTTGTCTGATCACCTTCCGTCTCAGTGACCAGGCGATGACGATGTTTAATTGGAGGTAACTAAAGAGAGAGTAAGAAAACAAACGAGAGTGAGACACAGAGGTAGGAAACCGATAGTAGAAAACCAAGAGAAAGAAATCTAGGAAAATATGAAAAACCAAAAGTGGCTAATGAAAAGAAGTAGTCATCAATAGAAAGAAAATTAACAGAAGGAAAAACAAAAACTAACAAGGAAAAACTGGAACTTAACATAAAACCATAAGAAAGTAAAGAAAATCAAGTCAAAAGGATCAAAAGAAGGTAAACTAAAAGAAGGAAAACCAATAGGATAAAATCAAAAGTATGTAAATCAAGAAAAACGACATGGAAAGAATTTAAAAATTTAAATTTTTTCTCACTTTCTGCCACATTACAAGAAAAATAAAAGAAGTCAAGAAAATACTGAACTAAATCGTGAAGAAAATCGTCTTCATTTATAAAGGTTGAAACATTCTTTGATAGAAGAAGGATGAGAGGAATTATAAGATAAAGGATTAAGTAAATTATGAATGGAAGGAGTCTGTGGAAGAAGGTGGAAAAATTTGAAGAAGAAAATTATAGAAGGTAAGGAATTCTCTGGAAGTCCTTGAAGACCCCATTTGTTCTCTCAACTAACTCTGTTCTCTTTTCTGATTAAGATTTTCTTCTCTCCTTTGACTTAGATTGATTTCTTTAATTTTTTTTATTTTGTTTTGTTTAAGCTTCTCTTCTCTGATTTATCTTCTCTTCTCTGTTTAAGATGATCTCTGTCTGACTCTATCTTTCTCTCTCAATTTCTTCAAATCTCAACCTCGCTCTTTCTCTCTCTCCCTATCTCTTGCTTAATTTTTATCTATCTCACCTTTCTGATTAAGCTTCAGTCCTTGTTCCAGAACCAAAATCCTTTATCTTAGAATTCTCCTCTCTTCAGTTGACTTTCTTTCTCTCTTATTAACTATTTTATATTCCACCAACCACTTCTACATATATAACTTCGTCTACATATACAAATTCACTTACATATACGACTTCACCTACACATACAACTCCATCCACATCTACAACTCCATACCTATATTTCCTTCTGGTAACCAATACATTCACATTCTCCTATTCTAAGCTTCACGAACTCCACTCAAATCTCCTTCGTGCTCGAATGAACCACATGTGGCACAAAACTGGATATTCTTATCTACCTCGCTCTCTCTCTCTCTCTCTCTATTTCACTCTATACTTTCTTTCTCTCTCTCTGTTTCAGCCCTTCATATCCTTACCTAAAGCTCCGCCTTCTCTTCAAAATGTCGAGTTGTGGACGAAAAATAATGTCGACTCCGACTCTCAGACAACGATATAAATGTTTCGTAATAATTTCTCTATAAATTCGCATTAAACGCAGTCATATTTTAACCAGAGAAGAAGGAACGAAAAGGGAGAAAAGAAAGAAGTAGAACAAAAGCTGAGTGAAAGAGGGACAAAGTGTGTGAAAGACTGAGTGAAAAGGAAGGCTGACTAAAAAGGAAGGCTGACTAAAAAGGAAAGACTGAGTGAAAAAGAGGGCAGAGTATGGGTGAAAAAGAAGGCGTGACTGCTGACACTCAACTGAACTGAACTCGACTTGGCAACACTTGCAGTGGAGATAAGTATGTGAAGTGGAAATGAGATGCAGCCAGAAGGATGAGCATTAGATATAGGAAGGAGAAAGGGGGTGGGAAGAGAGTGAAGGGAAGAGAGAGGGAGGCGTGAGTTAGAGGGAGAAAGAGAAAGAGAAGAAGACGACAAATCCATTCTCTTTAAGCAGGGATTCTGGATGAAGGATATCCCAGGATATTAGCAAAATTTATATCGAATTTCGGAATGAATTCAATGAAATTCGAAGTGGTTTCGTTAAAATTTGAAATGTTTTCACAGAAATTTTAAACTATTTTCGAGAAATTTGGAATATTCGAAATTGAATCGATTGTTAGAAATTTTATTGATTTCTCTGGTTTCATAAAATTCGAGTCGATTCGGCGATAAAGCGTGGATGAAGCAACGAAATCCACACCAACTGGCGTCCGTAATTGATTCGAGGCGCCGAAATAATCGCCGGGACTTTGAAATTCACACAGAAACAAACACACACACACACACACACTCATACACCCAGACAGATACAAATGGTCCATTCGGATTCGGTTGGCGGATGTGGTGGGATGTGCCAGAGTAATTAATGGTGTGCTGTGGTGAGTTTGTGGTGGATTTCTAATGCACCACAGCTACATGTCCTTCAATTAAAATCCCCGAAATTACAGTGAAAAAGTCGCACTGCCATTAAATCTGTGTGTATGAGTGTGTGTGGATGACAAATAAAGTTATTTTCAATTTTTGTTCTATTTATTTGATTTACTTTCTCATTAATTACTCTAACATAAAATGAAAATTATATCCTGTCTATATCATTAAAAAATTTAAATTGAATTTAAATCAAATTATTTTAGTAAATGAAAATGAAGTGAGATTATTGAAAATGTTTAATTCATTGAGATTTTTTAATTCACTTTGAATTTGAAATTCATTGCAATAACATCTATTGGAATATGTGAATATAAATTTAAAGTTAATTACAATGAATCTGGAAAATATAAATTAAAGATATGATAATGATGACAAAAGGGACATTGATTTATTTTTAGTAAATTAGACCAAATTATCTTTACCATTGACTTTAATGACCTGTATTGCACACTTGGGTTTAAAGATTAACAAATTATAAGAAATTACAGTTCATTTCTATGAATCTAAATCAATAATGATAATTAAATAAGTAAAGAGAAAATCTTCCTTCAATCAATGATATTTCACAATATAGATTATTTTAATCTAAATTTAAAAATATAAAAAAATCCTATTAATACAATATTTACTACGGAATAAATTTCTATTTTCAATAATCTTGACCAAAGCAAAATAGAATAAGTATACGTAATAAATATTGCATTTTTTGAAACCCTCACATGAGCTTTTCTCATGTCCGACCTCTTTTTTCTCTCTCTATCTGTCATAGGACACATGAACATGTGAATTCAGAGAATGAAGGATTCTCTCTGCTGGGCCTGATCCAAGGTTGACCCAAACCAAACCCAACAAGACATGCTTCGGAGAAGATTTGATGAGTTGAGAGGAGAATAAAGGATAAAGGAATAAAGAAGAGAAAGAGATGTCGCTTCAGGAATTCGTGCACTTGACAGGGGATCGCGATATCAAACAAATAAAATGGGTCGCAAATTTATGAATTATTCGTGTTGCACCTTCTGTCGTCCGCCGATGTAATATGGCATCAATGGTGAGAAACGGAACGAAATGGAATCGAATATAAAGAAACATGAAATAGGATGAAAAGGAATGAAGTGAAATCGAACGAAAGAAAATTAAATAAAATGAAAATCAGGAATAAATAGCACAGGAACGAAATGAAATGGATCCAAAGAGAATCAACGAAAATGGAACGGAATTCAAGGTGGAAATATGGAATGTGCAAACAAAAACTACAAAAACAACAACAAATAACCAATGGAGGTTTCTGCAATGAATAAATGTCATCGGCATCCGCGTGAATTGAGATATGAGAGCAAAATTAATAAAAAGGAAGTAAAAGAACCAAAATAAAAATAATAAAAAAAGAGAATCAGTAAATAAATAAATTAAGAGAAGATAAATAAAAACAAAGATAATAAAGAAAATAAAAATAAAAAATTTATGAAAATATAAATTATTTAATCAATCAATTAAATAAAATAAATTTACTCAAACACGAAGAACAAGTAGAAAAAATATTAGTTTGAATACTCAAACACGTTTTTCTAAATAAATCATTTAGTACGCCATAAAAATTTGTATTTTTATTACAACTTCTTACCAGTTTTAGTCCCTTCAATACTCATTCATATTTTGTTAATATATTATTCACAATTGTCTCAAAATTTCTCAAATCACATCTTTAATATTTTCCAATACATTATTCTCTCAAAGTAAATCTGTGTCACGCTGAAAATCCAAACATTTAACGAAAAACCCTTTCCACAGTCGTCTGTTAATAAAGCTGTCCTCAATATCATCTCTATCTATCTTTCTCTCTCTCTCTCTATCTTCCGCTATTTTTCCCATTCCCTCTCACCCAATCAATACAGGACACTATCACAGGACATCGCAATAAATTAGGCGACAAAATGCTGATTCGTGAAACTCCACAAATGAAGGAAGGACAAATGGCGGAAGGACGAGTGGGATTCGAAGGACGATCGTTGGTCGATTGCAGAGGTGGATTTTGTATAATTTATTCGTGTAAAATGAAAATGTTATTTAAAATTTATCATTGCCCCCGGGGTCGAAAACAACCACAACAATTTATAGACATCGACTTCTATCGTTTGCATCGCATGCCAAACATTTAACAAATTGCATCAGAGGGTCCTTTTAGCCACCATTTGGTGTTAGTATTCTCATGTATTTGTGTATATGTGTTTGATTGTTTGGAAAATAATTGCAGCTTATTTAGTAGATTAGAGATTGCAATTTAACTTTATACGAATGCATTCAATTTTGGATTTTGGTTTCGCTCACCGATTCTCCATTAAATATTTTCGCAATTTCCCATTAATGAATAAGCCATGAAATGTTTCGTGTTCTCCAATGAAATCATGTTATTCATCAACATGCAGTTCAATTGTGAGGAAAATACTAAAAGGTCACTTTTCGTGATGGGATTTGATGGGAATTTGGTGGAAAATTTCGCTATCGAAAATTTGAAAAATAAAGAAGAAAAAAATTTAACAAATAATAATTTAAATTCCTTGTTAAAATTATAAAAAAACAATTCACAATTTATTTTCAAGTTGTAAAAAGGGATTGTTGCAGTGGCTGGCGAAGAGTGTCTTCCTGATAGAAGAAAGGATTGAGCTTCTCTTCAGTCTTTTGTTGTGTATTACGGTCCAGGTAAGACTGCGTTTATGCGTCTATACCCGTCCTCGTAATACTACAACTAGAGAGTGCAATAGTAGAACTTTCGTTCTACTTCTCTGTGCTATACGTTTTGTGATCAAAAACTAGTCAATCAAAGTAAACTCAGGACTTTCTATATTTGTTAAGGCTCGACCATGATAGGCCGCTGCACGGGAAAAAAATGAGAGAATTTGACGAATGTATTCTCAAATTTTCTCAATTCCCAAAGTACGCCCATGGTCCGTACTTTCATGCTAAAGCGATTGTTTTGTTTTTATTTTCAAACAGTGTTGTCATTTAACCAAAATTTCAATGAATTTCTTTGCAAAATCTTAAAAAAACACATCTTCAACAATTTGACAACACTGAAAAACTTTCGAAAAACACTGAGAGAGCGGTTGAAACCGGTCACTCCGAAGTTTTCCCGAAGTCAACGAATTGATCGAAACTGAACGAAAATTTTTTTCTACAACTCATGGTCGGTTCCATATGTTCCTGTGTATTCGCTCGTTTCCGAAGTTTTTCAAAAGTGTACATCGCCATATCATGGTCGGGCCTTTAGAAATATACCTCTGTATAATTTAATTTTCAATAAATGTTTCAATACAATTTTCAATAAACAATGTAGGAATTATAAAACAATACATAAATGAAAATAACAAGTAAGCGAAAGGGGTTTTGTAGAGTAGTTTTCAAAAACCTTTCGCTACAAAGTTTATTTAGAAATCAAAATAAATTTTTAAAAAAAATTTAAATTTAATTTTAAATTCGTAAAAAATTACCTAATTTGTAATAATTATTATATTTCTTTACACAATTAAAATTTGTTTGTTTTCTTAATTTAAATCATTCTATAGAATTTTGTATTTTATTTTTCAAGGATTTTCAAGCATTTTTTCTTTGAAATTTTTTTCTTTTGAAATTCATTGCATTAAATTCTGAAAAATTTGATATATATAAGGGAAAATTTGAAATATTTGAATTTTTGTGAATTTTCAATACATAGAAATTGAAAATTATTTGGTAATCGAAATTTTTTGGAATTTGAAAATTTTTGTAGTTTTAAAATTCTTTGAAAGTTGAAATTCTAGAAAATGTATATTATTAAAAAACTTAAAATTATTAGAAATTTTTTGAGAGCAATTTTTAGATTCATGAGTTTCTTTGTAAATTTTTTAATTTGAAATTATTTTTATATGTAATTCCTTTTTAATTTGAAATTATTTTTTAAATGTAATTCCTTTTTATTTGAAATTTTTATTTATTTGAAAAATTTTTTATTTGAAATTCTTTTTTATTTGAAATTGTTTTTTATTTGAAATTTTTTTGTACTTGAAATTCTAAAGAAAACGGAATTTGTCGGCATATGAAATTCTTGTAAAATCGATTTTTTTTTTAAATTTCAAATAATTTGGAAGAAATTTTTTCCCCGTGTTTTGATTTATTTGAAATTATATCATGTTGTAATTTAAGCAATACACAGATCAAAGGCTTCAACACATTCATCGTTCTTTCTTTCTCTCCCTTTCCCCCTCTCTTTCTTTCACTCGTTCTCTTTCCCTCTCTCTATCTCTCTCACGAACTCTTTCATCATCTTTCCACCTTTCTCCAGTCCTGCCAATCGTTCCTTTCACCTTTGGCTCTTGTTGGCAACGCGAGCGAATTCCCCGATGCAATTTCATTTTAATTACATTTGAAATTACATCATTACGTAATACCACACATACCATGCTACCATACACCTACGCACACTCACACACACATGCACGCATTCCCACATTTGTCCACAAAGACGGAAAGAGAGAGAGAGGGATATAGAGAGAAAGGGACAGGAAGTAAAAATCAAATACGCAGCTCCATTCAAGTGTTAAATTAATTTCCATTCCACGAACCACGAAAGAGGAGAAGGAAAAGTCAGTCAAAGAGAGAGAAATAAAGAGAAGGCTTTATAGAGAAAGAGAGAGAGAGAGAGAGAGAGAGAGGGGAAGAGAGAGAAAAGGATAAAGAGAGAAATTATCAAATGTATTTCCAGAAATTTCTCAGTCCTTTGGGAAATACTCATTAACTTTTTCCTCGATGCCAGCTGTTCGAAGGTTCTGGGACTTTATTTCGTATTCGACTAAACATCTCAATAAATTCGCCGCAATGTGTTCTTTTCAATAAATTCATCGCAAAAAATTCAGATCCATGAATTCATTTCAATAAATTAACATCCATGAATTTATTTCAATAAATTAACATCCATGAATTTATTTCAATATATTCACAACCATGAATTTATTTCAATATATTCATATCAACAAATTAATTTAAATATATTCATATAAACAAATTCATTTCAACTTATTCATATAAAGCAAATTTATTTCAATAAATTCATGTCATCAAATTCATCCCAAAGAAAACAATAACAAACCAACATTTTCTGAACAATCCCAGGGGACTCCTGTAGCAAAATATATTTCAATATCTTTCCGAAGAAATAATTTGTAGAAAGTTATATCAAGGATGTTGAAGAGCATCTGATGTATAAGAAGAATAATTAAGGAATATGAAGACTTTTTGATGAAAATAAAATCCATTTGAGGAAATGTGGAAAAAAATTGAGTTCATTTGAAGTTGAATTTGAAAATAATTTGTGAATTCTGAAGAATAACTGAGGACTACTTGAAGAATATGAAAACTATTCGATGAAAATGAAGACTATTCAAGGAAACTGAAGAGTATTCACGAACATAAAGAATAATTATGGAATTGAGAAATATGAAAACTTATTGAAGAAAATTGTGTCAATTTGAAGAAATTGCTCGTCCTTTGAGAGAAGTCCTTGCAAAGACTTTGCCTCTGGCCTTTGAGACGAAAATTTCCGATCGATTCGATTCGGAATATTCAAAAGCATAAAAATTAATGCCAAAAGACATTCAAAGAAAGTAATTCAATCAGAAGAAAAGAGCAATAAGAAGAGCGAGAGAGGGAGAAATAGTGAAAGGAAATGAGAGTGGGAGAGAGGAAAATAGAATGAGAGTGAAATGAAGACAAAGATAGAGCATGCCATGAAAGAAACAGAGCACGAACGGAAGGATTTTCTTAATTGTTGCTTTTATCGTTTTCATTTTACTATAATAAATCGATTTCGTTCATCGATAAATCTTAAAATTTCATTCCTCAACTCCTCACTTTTTCTCCCGTCTCTCTCACTCTTTCTCCCTACCTCTCTCTCTCTCTTTCTCCCTATCTCTTTCTCTGTCTCTCTATCTCCATCTCTCCTTTTCTGTTTCTTTAACATTCCTTTCAATCCATTAACCATGCAATGTCGTGATATCCTTGCAACGTCCTCATTCACATTTTCATCATCGTTCTTTCATTTCCTTTCGCTTCGCTTCACGTCATCGTCCTTGGTCCTCTCTGATGGGATGATTGGTAATCGCAATTACATATGTATATGCACGATGCATTTACATAATTGCCAGCGAGATGACGTCGACGAAAATCCTTCCAAAAGGACTCCAGAGGACCCTGATGGACATCGATGAAGAATCCCATTTGTACGCAGAATTCGTTACGATACAGGATTCGGAATTAATACAGGATTAACAATTTTTTTTCATATTCAATTTGTAAATATAATCTTGTCTGATACTTGATTTTGAAAGAAATAATTTTTCTTATGATTTTCTCTTGTTTTACTATTAAAGTATTTTGTTTTTAAATTTTATTTTTTATTTATTTCGTATTCAATCTTGTTTTTGCAGTAGTCAATTTTTCATATTTTTTTTTTTTTATGTTTTTTGTCATAGTTTGTTTTAAAAGGGTTCTTTTTTCTTTTAAAGGGTTAATAATTTTCATAATAATCCCAGCTGAAATCGGGGGTACTTTAGCTAATTAAATAATTTATTTAAAATTTTTTCTGTTCTTTCAGAATAATTTCTTCTCGATGTATTTTCAGCTTTTAATCTCTCAAACCATTATCCCTTAAACCATTATCCCTCAAACCTTCATCCCTCAAACCTTATCCCTGAAACCTTCATCTCTCAAATCTTTCATTCATTTACCCCTTATCACTTTATCCTTTCATCTCTCCTTCCCAACGGAGGCAAAACGCGAAAGTGAATACATTGTGGCCAAGGACATGGACGGGACATCGCTCTGAACGGTGTCGTGGGGATCTGCGGCCAACGGTGACGACGTGCCGGATGTGAACTTAAATGGAGATGGTCTTGAGATGACGGAGACAAAGTGGAAAAAAAAGAAATAAAAGAAGGAACATTTCTCGTCTCTTGTGTGAGGAGGAAACGATCTCAGCTGCCGGTTGCTTCCAGGTGGCAACCTTGTCTCTGTGCCATCTGACGAAAATGTAATTCATTTACCTACAGTAGACCAAATACTTCCGGTTGTCTTGCTCTTTTCATTCATTTTTTCTTTCATCCTAACTCATCCCACTCATCTCATCTTAATGTCCTCTGTCATCAGTTTTTTCGTGGTCTCCGAAGGAGGAATGTAAAATTTTCAAGCATTCTCAATGGATGTGAGACTGAAAGAGCTACAATAACAATTAATTAAATGTTGTTAACCTTTGTAATAAGGATAAGAATTCTAATTGTTACAAGGACTAGAGTTCGTTCTTTTAACAAGCGACAAGCGACCACTGTAATTATGAATGTGTCCACTTGGTTTGTAAAATAATTACAAATGGAAGATTTAGGAATTAACAGATAATAGTTAATACAGGACAAATATGAAACTGGTTGTGAAATTAAAAATTTCAATTAGTTCAAGTCATAAGCCGTGAAATTTTAGAACTTAAGAGAGTTAGTATAATGAATCCTTATGAAAACACTTAACATAATAAAGCACATTAACTAAACTGGAATTAAGAAAATATTTTCCAAACGACATATTTTTCTATGATTAATATGTCATTCTTCTCTATGATTAATTTCTCATATTTTTCTCTAATATATATATCATACTTTTTTATGATAGGTTGTCATATTTTTCTATGATTAATTTGTTTTTAATTTCATTAAAATTCACGTTAAATTAATTTTTTCAACAACATCTAAATAAAACCCTTGTCTAAGCAATTTAATCCTTTTCTACACAATTTAATCAGAGGCTTATTAATGATTGGGGGTTTTAATAATGAATTAATATTTCACTTTTTTGACATGGTCCGCTAGGAAAATTCACAAAAGGGATCATGAAATTCCCCAACTATGACAAGGGTCATTTGTCAGTGGGAAGATTTAATGTCATAACAAGAACCAACAACTATAAAAAGAAAACCTAGAAATTTCTTTCTCGTGTAATGAATTGAATTTTGAGGAACTTATTATTATAGGACCTCTCTTTTAATGAATATTAATTAATTTTTATTTTTACTTTCATTATTTCTAATTATTTTTTTATTAATTATTGTTTATTTAGTTGAGTCGATCCAATTCATTCACTCGATTTCTTAACATTTCCGCTATCATCAGTTGCTCAACCTCAAACGTGAACCCTTCATCATCTGCTTCTCATCACCTCTTGATCCTTTGAACTCTTCATCCCTCCATCTCATCATCCCTCCTCCCTTTCATCCATCCTCCCATTCATCCATCCTCCCATTCATCCCTCCTCATTTTCAGTCCTCCTCCTTTCCATCCTTCCTCACTTCCATCCCTCTGACTTCCCATCCATCCACCTGGAGCGATGCCGTTGACAATTTGGAGTTCACCAACAATTCATTTCATACCAATCACTCGACTCGATCCGGTTGGCGACGGCTTTCGACGAGTTCCGGGAGTGCAAGCGACACGAAAAGTAAACAACGATTTTCCGCGAATGCGATGAAAGGGGATGAAGGATGGGGACAGAAGGAGGCGTGGCAGGAGGAGGTCTGGTCGTGGAAGGAGGACGTCAGAGTGTGGCAAGAGGAGGTCAGGGCGAGATCAGGAGAGGACGAGAAACGAGAAAGGTCGAGGACAAGAGGAGAAGTCATGAAGAGGCCAACGGAGAGGCAACAGGATGAAATCTGAGAGGAGGCGGTTTCATGGTTGAACGGCGAGAATGCTATCAATTTCCGTTTGGAAATCAGAAATTTCACTCGATTCCACTTTTGCCCTCGAACAAATATGTTCATACGCCGGTCCCCATGTTCGAACGTTATTCGGTCATGTCACAAATTCGTCCTTCATGGGTTTTCATCCTCCTTCAGTTTTCCTCCTCCTCCAGGTTTCATTCTCCTCCAGGTTTCCTCCTCGGCAGAATTTCGTTCTCAACATTCATTCGTTCCTCGCAGTCATTCGTTCGCCACAGTGATTCGTGTCCTTCACAGTTGTCCTTTCGATGCGTTCTTCCTTGTTATCGCCATCGTTGTCGCCATTGTTATCGCCATTGTTATCGCCATTGTTGTTGTCATCATTGTCGCCATCCTTGTCGACATCGTTGTCGTTTTCCTTCATCGTCCATCGTCATCGTTGACGTCATCACCGTACCAATCGTCGTCGACCCTTTGGCCGTAAAGCGGTTGTCAAAATCACGTTACTCTCGTGTTTGACATTAAGGTTGGGCTCAACATAGTTTAAGGGTCATGTTGACAAATGTCACATTGTTTGAGCGACAGAGAACTATATGAAGTCGGAGTAGCGAAAGGTCATTCGAGAGATTTTTGTTTGATTTGATATAATGATATTGATTTGATATATTTTTAAAATTTTTTGTTTTTATCTTTTTTTATTTTTACTTATTTTTTCATATTTTTTATCAATATGCTATTTAGTTTATTTCACATAATGAAAATAATTACTCAAATGTCAACAGCATCCTACAATTAATATAAAAAAAATGCTTATTGACAAATGCAATTCATCATCATCATTATAAAGACTGTCATCTGTCGGATGCTGGTAAATGAATTTTAAATATTTAATTAGGGAATATTTATAGGAATTTAATAGTAAATTTGGTGAATAAAAAACATTTATATTTCACATTTTGTATAAGGATAGGAAAGGATTTTAAAAAAAATTAATTCAATTATTAATAAATTTTTTAAATCAATAACTACGAAAAAAACTTAAAAAATGACTACATATTCATATTAATTTATTAATTAAATTAAAAAAATTACTAAATTTATGAAGTACACACGAAAATATATTTTTAACAAATTTTAATTTTGATTTTCTAAAAATTTAAAAATAATTTATAAATAAATAAATACTAATTTGTAAGAATATACAAATAATAAATAAAATGAAAAAACAAATAAAATTAAAAATAATTCTTCCTGTTCCTGTAATCTTATTCTTTTTCAAACTAGAAGAAGGATCGAAATGGAAGAAGGATAATAACTGATCATTTATCTCACGATAGAAGCAATAAATATTATGGAAATAATAATTGCAACACGTATAAATAATTTACTATAAAATAACCCGAACTAGATCAGAGATCAAAGGAAACATTGGTTGGTAGGTGTCAAGGATGTGCACGTTGCAAGGATATGTGGAATAGAGAATGTGAAAGACAGGATGTGAGGAAACAATTATGTGAGGCAAACAAGGATATGAAGAAAGAAGGATTTGGAGAACAGGGTTATTTGGAGGACAATTAATGTCACAACCGAGAGTCGAGGCAATGGAATGAAAACAAAAGCAAGAATCCTCGACATCGAAGCTGGAACGGAGGGAAATCAAAACAGATAAAGGGGATAGAAGAGGGGTACAAGAGGAGGATGATGATGGATGTGGAAGGATGATGATGATAGAGGTAGTAGGATGTTGAAGGATGGAAGAGGAGGAAGGTTGAGGTGGAAGATTGAGGTGTAAGGTGGAGGACAACGATGGAGGTTAAAGGATGAGGAAGTGGAAGGGGAAGAAGGTGGATTTGAATAGTTGATGAGTAGGAGGATGGTTGAGGAAAAATAAGGTTGATGAAGGTTGAGAAAAACGAGGATGTTGAATGAGAGCGAGATGTGGAGGATGGTGAACGAGAGAGAGATGAGGAGAATGATGACTAACAAAGAAATGAGGATGATGGTGAATAAGAGAGAAATGAGGATGATGGCGAATGAGAGAATGAGATGAGAACATGATGTTGGTTCTCCTCTGATTTTCCGATGATCCTCGAAAACGGTGAACACTTGACCGATCACCAGAAAGAGGATCAGGACGACGACCAAGACCGAAGCGTCCTCCACCCAATGTGACCCCGAAGCATTTTGGGAATGGGATCATGTTTGTCTTTCTGACCCATGGTGTGGTCCATTCTTCGTTTTTTTCTTCTTTATATCCTCAGTTTGTTCTTCTCTCTATCGT
This sequence comes from Coelopa frigida, assembly GCA_017309665.1. Taxonomy (NCBI): domain Eukaryota; kingdom Metazoa; phylum Arthropoda; class Insecta; order Diptera; family Coelopidae; genus Coelopa; species Coelopa frigida. The sequence goes on from CM029562.1 coordinate 20,103,857, forward strand.
TTAATTTGCCCTTTTCTCCTCTATCCTTTAGTTTGTCCTTCTGTCTATCCTTTAGTTTGTCCCTCTGTCTATCCCTTAGTTTGTCTGTCTTCTCTTCAGTTTGTCTGTCTTTCCCTCAGTTTACCTGCCTTCTCTTCAGTTTGTCTGTCTTCTCTTCAGTTTGTCTGTCTATACCTCAATCTCTTTGACCCTCTGTCTCTATCCCTCAGTTATCTCTACATCCCTCAGCCGCTCTCTCCCTCAGTTTGTCCTCCAGTTTGTCTGTCTGTCTGTCTCCCCGTTGGTTGGCCTCTTGTTTGGCCTCCAACGACTGGTGGCGTTCCATTTCACATCCGGGCCGAGTGCAAATTTGCCAAGGTACAAAATTCTCATTGCATGCGATGACAATGCCATCCAAACCTACTACCATTAGTTGTTGTAGTTGTTGTAGTTGTTACTGTAGTAGTAGTAGTAGTTATAGTAGTGGTGATAGTAGTGATGGTAGTGGTGAACGAAGAAGAACAAGAGAACCTATCCATGTGTGTGTGTTTGTGTTGAATGTGTGACAAGGCCACAGGACTACAAAGGATGACACATGCATGAAAGGAAACAGGATATGAGTCTTGAGTTTCAGTTTTGTGTTGTTGTTGTTGGATGTTGTTGTTGTTGTTGGTTGTTGTTGTTGGCTATTGTTGTTGTTGTTTTTTGGATTCTTCAACTCTCGTTCTGGTCGTCGTTTCATTCTCCGCATCCTATTCTCTTTCCTCCTCATCCTATTCACTTTCCTACTCATCCTCTTCTCTTTCCTTCTCATCCTCATCTTCATCCTCACCTTTCTCTTCATACTTTCTCCTTCCTCCTTCATTCTTCCTCATCCTCTTCTCTCTTCCTCCCTCTCTTTCATCCCATTCATTTTCGTTCTTCTCATCCTGTTTGCTCGCCTCAAACTAGACTCCATCCATTCTTCTACCCCTCATCTCTCTCTCTCTTTGTCTCTTCTATCCTCCTCTTCCTTTCTTCCTCCTCTTTCTCCTTTCTCCCTCTCTCCACTCTTTCCTGTCGGCAGTTGTTTTGCATTTCATGCGGTGTCCTTTTCTCTTCCTCCTACCTTACTCACACTCTCTGACCTTTGCCACGCCCCCACTACGGGCCACACAAATCACCAACAGAGGAGCCATCGTCGGGATCGTTGTCGTCGTTTTTGTCGTCATCCTCGCATCGTTGTCGTCGCGCCTCGTCGGCTGTGTGGACAACAACTGAAATGTCAGCAGGATGTGTTCTCGTTGCCGTTGTCGTTGCCGTTGCAGGAGTAAACATAGTTCATGTGGTGGATCTGAGGGGGTTTCCTGATTTCCACCACAATACACAATACACCACGACATACCACTAGATATCACTACATATCACTTTAGAACACTAAACACCACTACAGACCACAACACACCAATACACACCACGATAAAACACTATTCAACAACACGATAAAACACTATATAATTCACCTCTAACAATCTCTATTCTCTGGTATCCTTAGATCTTATTTTTAATAATTTGCAATAGAAACAATATCTTCTTCTGACTTGAATCTCATTCTCCTGATGACTTCTGGAGAAGAATAGTATTAATACAATCGTATTTTGTATATAAAAAATGATTTGAAATTTAAAAAAAAATGTTTCTCAAAATATGATGAATTGAAAATCCCTTCCTTTGTAAAGTTCTCATTTAACTCTAGAAAGACCGGAATTTTCGTATACCTAGAAAGACCACGAATAAATATAACATAAATCATGATAAAACTGCAACTATTGTGATATTCCTTATTATTGATTAATTTTACAAATGTCTATAATTTAAAAATATTTTATTTATTAAAACAGTATGTTGTGAACGGCATAATGTTACTTTGGAGTTACCTTATATGTATAACAAAAACATACAGACAATATACATACAAGCATATATACCACATACCACGTATGTATATACATGAAGCAACACAGAATCTACTCTCTGCTTTGTACTGCAAGAAGTTTAGTTTCAGACTTAACGGTAAATGTAGTCTTTGGAAATAATGTCGTTCAAAAGAACACTCGATTTTATCAGTTTAAGTTTGAAACTTGTATAATAAACATATGAATTGTGATTTTGCTTTTTGAAAAATAATATGAGTGGGCGTAGAAATCTTAGAAAGGCTGAAATATCGATAGAACTATTACGACTAACAGATATAGCAGACACTCTTTCTAAGAATCCCAATTTCGAATTTGTACCCGAGATAAATATTTCCTCATCAGATGATACGAAATCAGATGGAGAAATAGATATGGAAATTTCAAGTACGTCTGCAAGTCTAAGTGTGCGAAAAGTTACCATGAGAAAATCATAATATAATTTAAAAATTGGTGATAACGTAGAATCCAAGGATACCATACGGCCCTTTGATTCTACGGACATGGACATGCATCCAAAATAAGAAATTGTACATGTACTCAGGTAGAATGTCTTTGTCGCAGAAATATACTAAGGGAAGTTGGAGGGCCAACTTCTAACGCCAATCGAAATGTGGAAAACAATAAAGTTATATCTCTCTGGCGATTGTATATTGACGAATCAACTCTTAGTCATATAAAACTTTGTACAGAAACTGAAGCCAGTCAAATAATGAATTGGTGAATTGAATTGGTTCATGTCTTTGGATGATAAATGCATCAAGCTCATCTTTGCTTTATTATATGCTCGCGGTGCATATAATGTAAGTGTTTTGGACTTAGATATAATATGGTGTAGATATGGCAGATCGAATGGCTCGCAAGTATTCGGTCAGAGCAGTAAACAGTAGATGGCCCGTCCACGTTCTTTATAATATTCTGGATATAGCTGGAATTAATTCATGGATAATATGTATATGTATAACACAACAACTGGCAAAAACATATCCCGAAACAATTATATACTTCAGGTGGTTGTGTATGAGCACAAGAATATGTGAAAGAGCAGGCTTGCTCAACTCTGGAAAGTACAGCCAATAAAAGTCATAGGGATCCTAAGAGACGCCAATGCCAAATAAATATAAAGTGCAAAAAAACAAAATAATTTTTGTGATAGTTGCGACATAACCATGTGTGGCAACTGTGTCGCAAATATAAAAAAGTAATATTTTTGGATCAATTGTATTACAAAATAATCAAAAATGCAAAACAAAATGCTCTTATGACGATTTATATAGCTATGACCCTATATTTCTCATTAGCGGTCAAAATGACCGCTCATGGTCTTTCTAGGTATGGGTTAGTGTATCTCAAAAACAATAATTAAATTTAATGTAACTTCGCATGTTTTCTAAAAAGCTTTTAAAATAAATAAAAGTCACGAGAGGAAAAAATTTTAAAAATTCATTTGTGGGAATTATATAGATTTTAAAACGAAAAACGGTCAAAATGACCGCTCCGGTCTTTCTAGTGTTAAGAATTATGAAATGAATCGAAGTCTTTATAAAATTTTGAAATTCAAATTCCTTCTTAGAAACCCTAAGAGACCCTCTCTCTCTCTCTCTCTCCCCTCCTCCCTCTCTCTCTCTCTCTTCCTCCACCAAATGACTTCCCCATTTATTGCCCCGACAATTATGAGCTAGTTAATTAATATTGATACATTGAACGATGGCGGATGGAGTTCATTAATCATCCTAAATATTTAATTAATGGCTTGAGTAATTTAAAATGTCAATTAGCAAACTCATCCTTAATTTCTAAATCAAACCTCGATGGGGTTTTATTTGTTTGTGGTGAAATCTTTGTGAAAATTTTGAATTTCCCACCTTCTTCGTCAGTTGATCTCTCACACTCATTTTTTATATTCGTTCCATCATCATTGTTAAATTTAATTTTCCATTTTCGTATTCGAACCTCATTCTCCATCTACATTCTCTATTTTTATTCTCCATCTTCATTCTCCATCTTCATTCTCTATCTTCATTCTCCATCCTCATTCTCTATCTTCGATGTTATTCTCCTCTACCTTTTAATTTGTTTAATCGAATTTAATTGATTTAATTTAAATTGTTGAATTTGAAATTCCATTGAATTGTTTTGAATTTAGTTGATGATTGAGAACAGCAACCTTTTGTCACCTTCATCAAACATCGACCAGTGGAATTTCCGTGACCTAAATCTGAAGTAATTTTTTTTGTTCTATGATTTCTTCACTCACCATCTCTATCTCCCTAATTAAATTCTCTCACTCCCACATAACTTTAACTTTTGACCTCTTTTGATTATCGACTTGCTCTAACTTATGGATTACTCTCACTCCTTTCCTTTCACAATCCTCTCATAACTTGATTTTCCTCTCACTTCTTCCTTCTCTCTATCATCCGCTCAATTTAATCCTTCCAATCATGGTGCGTTCCGGAGGTAACGCCGCCATAAGTTGGGTACGTTGTTTCTTTTTATAAACAACACAAATTTTGCATGAATGAATCGAGGTTTTTATCAAATTTTTAATTTTTGGAATCCAATATTCCATACGGATTAAACGCAAAACCAGCTGATTCCCACCGTGTAAACTGATCTCATGAACGAATTGAGTTATCAGTTTAGAAAGACGACAATTATATGGCAAAATTATCGGACACCTTTCTCCATATGACAGGTTCGGACAACTTGCTAATGGCCTCCTACCCGAATAACGTCTTGAGAATCCAGAAAAGGATTCAAAGGTAAGATTGTACTTTTCGATCGTACTGGAGCTTTAGCCAAGAGACTTCGGTATTCTTCGGGAAAGTGAACTTTCTGATTGATAACGATCAATCTTCGTTTCACGAAGTTTATTTCCTCGGACGACAACTGTGTTGTGAAACCTGTTGTAATGGTTCCTTTCACTCGGTGATAGAACCGAAAAACATATGCTAATACTCGGAGAGCTCTAGCTAAGGACGAGAAACGCTCGAGAACATCATCAAAGTCCGAAAAGTAAGTGAAGTGCACGCACTAGATCAGAGATCAAAGGAAACATTGGTTGGTAGGTGTCAAGGATGTGCACGTTGCAAGGATATGTGGAATAGAGAATGTGAAAGACAGGATGTGAGGAAACAATTATGTGAGGCAAACAAGGATATGAAGAAAGAAGGATTTGGAGAACAGGGTTATTTGGAGGACAATTAATGTCACAACCGAGAGTCGAGGCAATGGAATGAAAACAAAAGCAAGAATCCTCGACATCGAAGCTGGAACGGAGGGAAATCAAAACAGATAAAGGGGATAGAAGAGGGGTACAAGAGGAGGATGATGATGGATGTGGAAGGATGATGATGATAGAGGTAGTAGGATGTTGAAGGATGGAAGAGGAGGAAGGTTGAGGTGGAAGATTGAGGTGTAAGGTGGAGGACAACGATGGAGGTTAAAGGATGAGGAAGTGGAAGGGGAAGAAGGTGGATTTGAATAGTTGATGAGTAGGAGGATGGTTGAGGAAAAATAAGGTTGATGAAGGTTGAGAAAAACGAGGATGTTGAATGAGAGCGAGATGTGGAGGATGGTGAACGAGAGAGAGATGAGGAGAATGATGACTAACAAAGAAATGAGGATGATGGTGAATAAGAGAGAAATGAGGATGATGGCGAATGAGAGAATGAGATGAGAACATGATGTTGGTTCTCCTCTGATTTTCCGATGATCCTCGAAAACGGTGAACACTTGACCGATCACCAGAAAGAGGATCAGGACGACGACCAAGACCGAAGCGTCCTCCACCCAATGTGACCCCGAAGCATTTTGGGAATGGGATCATGTTTGTCTTTCTGACCCATGGTGTGGTCCATTCTTCGTTTTTTTCTTCTTTATATCCTCAGTTTGTTCTTCTCTCTATCGTTTAATTTGCCCTTTTCTCCTCTATCCTTTAGTTTGTCCTTCTGTCTATCCTTTAGTTTGTCCCTCTGTCTATCCCTTAGTTTGTCTGTCTTCTCTTCAGTTTGTCTGTCTTTCCCTCAGTTTACCTGCCTTCTCTTCAGTTTGTCTGTCTTCTCTTCAGTTTGTCTGTCTATACCTCAATCTCTTTGACCCTCTGTCTCTATCCCTCAGTTATCTCTACATCCCTCAGCCGCTCTCTCCCTCAGTTTGTCCTCCAGTTTGTCTGTCTGTCTGTCTCCCCGTTGGTTGGCCTCTTGTTTGGCCTCCAACGACTGGTGGCGTTCCATTTCACATCCGGGCCGAGTGCAAATTTGCCAAGGTACAAAATTCTCATTGCATGCGATGACAATGCCATCCAAACCTACTACCATTAGTTGTTGTAGTTGTTGTAGTTGTTACTGTAGTAGTAGTAGTAGTTATAGTAGTGGTGATAGTAGTGATGGTAGTGGTGAACGAAGAAGAACAAGAGAACCTATCCATGTGTGTGTGTTTGTGTTGAATGTGTGACAAGGCCACAGGACTACAAAGGATGACACATGCATGAAAGGAAACAGGATATGAGTCTTGAGTTTCAGTTTTGTGTTGTTGTTGTTGGATGTTGTTGTTGTTGTTGGTTGTTGTTGTTGGCTATTGTTGTTGTTGTTTTTTGGATTCTTCAACTCTCGTTCTGGTCGTCGTTTCATTCTCCGCATCCTATTCTCTTTCCTCCTCATCCTATTCACTTTCCTACTCATCCTCTTCTCTTTCCTTCTCATCCTCATCTTCATCCTCACCTTTCTCTTCATACTTTCTCCTTCCTCCTTCATTCTTCCTCATCCTCTTCTCTCTTCCTCCCTCTCTTTCATCCCATTCATTTTCGTTCTTCTCATCCTGTTTGCTCGCCTCAAACTAGACTCCATCCATTCTTCTACCCCTCATCTCTCTCTCTCTTTGTCTCTTCTATCCTCCTCTTCCTTTCTTCCTCCTCTTTCTCCTTTCTCCCTCTCTCCACTCTTTCCAGTCGGCAGTTGTTTTGCATTTCATGCGGTGTCCTTTTCTCTTCCTCCTACCTTACTCACACTCTCTGACCTTTGCCACGCCCCCACTACGGGCCACACAAATCACCAACAGAGGAGCCATCGTCGGGATCGTTGTCGTCGTTTTTGTCGTCATCCTCGCATCGTTGTCGTCGCGCCTCGTCGGCTGTGTGGACAACAACTGAAATGTCAGCAGGATGTGTTCTCGTTGCCGTTGTCGTTGCCGTTGCAGGAGTAAACATAGTTCATGTGGTGGATCTGAGGGGGTTTCCTGATTTCCACCACAATACACAATACACCACGACATACCACTAGATATCACTACATATCACTTTAGAACACTAAACACCACTACAGACCACAACACACCAATACACACCACGATAAAACACTATTCAACAACACGATAAAACACTATATAATTCACCTCTAACAATCTCTATTCTCTGGTATCCTTAGATCTTATTTTTAATAATTTGCAATAGAAACAATATCTTCTTCTGACTTGAATCTCATTCTCCTGATGACTTCTGGAGAAGAATAGTATTAATACAATCGTATTTTGTATATAAAAAATGATTTGAAATTTAAAAAAAATGTTTCTCAAAATATGATGAATTGAAAATCCCTTCCTTTGTAAAGTTCTCATTTAACTCTAGAAAGACCGGAATTTTCGTATACCTAGAAAGACCACGAATAAATATAACATAAATCATGATAAAACTGCAACTATTGTGATATTCCTTATTATTGATTAATTTTACAAATGTCTATAATTTAAAAATATTTTATTTATTAAAACAGTATGTTGTGAACGGCATAATGTTACTTTGGAGTTACCTTATATGTATAACAAAAACATACAGACAATATACATACAAGCATATATACCACATACCACGTATGTATATACATGAAGCAACACAGAATCTACTCTCTGCTTTGTACTGCAAGAAGTTTAGTTTCAGACTTAACGGTAAATGTAGTCTTTGGAAATAATGTCGTTCAAAAGAACACTCGATTTTATCAGTTTAAGTTTGAAACTTGTATAATAAACATATGAATTGTGATTTTGCTTTTTGAAAAATAATATGAGTGGGCGTAGAAATCTTAGAAAGGCTGAAATATCGATAGAACTATTACGACTAACAGATATAGCAGACACTCTTTCTAAGAATCCCAATTTCGAATTTGTACCCGAGATAAATATTTCCTCATCAGATGATACGAAATCAGATGGAGAAATAGATATGGAAATTTCAAGTACGTCTGCAAGTCTAAGTGTGCGAAAAGTTACCATGAGAAAATCATAATATAATTTAAAAATTGGTGATAACGTAGAATCCAAGGATACCATACGGCCCTTTGATTCTACGGACATGGACATGCATCCAAAATAAGAAATTGTACATGTACTCAGGTAGAATGTCTTTGTCGCAGAAATATACTAAGGGAAGTTGGAGGGCCAACTTCTAACGCCAATCGAAATGTGGAAAACAATAAAGTTATATCTCTCTGGCGATTGTATATTGACGAATCAACTCTTAGTCATATAAAACTTTGTACAGAAACTGAAGCCAGTCAAATAATGAATTGGTGAATTGAATTGGTTCATGTCTTTGGATGATAAATGCATCAAGCTCATCTTTGCTTTATTATATGCTCGCGGTGCATATAATGTAAGTGTTTTGGACTTAGATATAATATGGTGTAGATATGGCAGATCGAATGGCTCGCAAGTATTCGGTCAGAGCAGTAAACAGTAGATGGCCCGTCCACGTTCTTTATAATATTCTGGATATAGCTGGAATTAATTCATGGATAATATGTATATGTATAACACAACAACTGGCAAAAACATATCCCGAAACAATTATATACTTCAGGTGGTTGTGTATGAGCACAAGAATATGTGAAAGAGCAGGCTTGCTCAACTCTGGAAAGTACAGCCAATAAAAGTCATAGGGATCCTAAGAGACGCCAATGCCAAATAAATATAAAGTGCAAAAAAACAAAATAATTTTTGTGATAGTTGCGACATAACCATGTGTGGCAACTGTGTCGCAAATATAAAAAAGTAATATTTTTGGATCAATTGTATTACAAAATAATCAAAAATGCAAAACAAAATGCTCTTATGACGATTTATATAGCTATGACCCTATATTTCTCATTAGCGGTCAAAATGACCGCTCATGGTCTTTCTAGGTATGGGTTAGTGTATCTCAAAAACAATAATTAAATTTAATGTAACTTCGCATGTTTTCTAAAAAGCTTTTAAAATAAATAAAAGTCACGAGAGGAAAAAATTTTAAAAATTCATTTGTGGGAATTATATAGATTTTAAAACGAAAAACGGTCAAAATGACCGCTCCGGTCTTTCTAGTGTTAAGAATTATGAAATGAATCGAAGTCTTTATAAAATTTTGAAATTCAAATTCCTTCTTAGAAACCCTAAGAGACCCTCTCTCTCTCTCTCTCTCCCCTCCTCCCTCTCTCTCTCTCTCTTCCTCCACCAAATGACTTCCCCATTTATTGCCCCGACAATTATGAGCTAGTTAATTAATATTGATACATTGAACGATGGCGGATGGAGTTCATTAATCATCCTAAATATTTAATTAATGGCTTGAGTAATTTAAAATGTCAATTAGCAAACTCATCCTTAATTTCTAAATCAAACCTCGATGGGGTTTTATTTGTTTGTGGTGAAATCTTTGTGAAAATTTTGAATTTCCCACCTTCTTCGTCAGTTGATCTCTCACACTCATTTTTTATATTCGTTCCATCATCATTGTTAAATTTAATTTTCCATTTTCGTATTCGAACCTCATTCTCCATCTACATTCTCTATTTTTATTCTCCATCTTCATTCTCCATCTTCATTCTCTATCTTCATTCTCCATCCTCATTCTCTATCTTCGATGTTATTCTCCTCTACCTTTTAATTTGTTTAATCGAATTTAATTGATTTAATTTAAATTGTTGAATTTGAAATTCCATTGAATTGTTTTGAATTTAGTTGATGATTGAGAACAGCAACCTTTTGTCACCTTCATCAAACATCGACCAGTGGAATTTCCGTGACCTAAATCTGAAGTAATTTTTTTTGTTCTATGATTTCTTCACTCACCATCTCTATCTCCCTAATTAAATTCTCTCACTCCCACATAACTTTAACTTTTGACCTCTTTTGATTATCGACTTGCTCTAACTTATGGATTACTCTCACTCCTTTCCTTTCACAATCCTCTCATAACTTGATTTTCCTCTCACTTCTTCCTTCTCTCTATCATCCGCTCAATTTAATCCTTCCAATCATGGTGCGTTCCGGAGGTAACGCCGCCATAAGTTGGGTACGTTGTTTCTTTTTATAAACAACACAAATTTTGCATGAATGAATCGAGGTTTTTATCAAATTTTTAATTTTTGGAATCCAATATTCCATACGGATTAAACGCAAAACCAGCTGATTCCCACCGTGTAAACTGATCTCATGAACGAATTGAGTTATCAGTTTAGAAAGACGACAATTATATGGCAAAATTATCGGACACCTTTCTCCATATGACAGGTTCGGACAACTTGCTAATCGGCCTCCTACCCGAATAACGTCTTGAGAATCCAGAAAAGGATTCAAAGGTAAGATTGTACTTTTCGATCGTACTGGAGCTTTAGCCAAGAGACTTCGGTATTCTTCGGGAAAGTGAACTTTCTGATTGATAACGATCAATCTTCGTTTCACGAAGTTTATTTCCTCGGACGACAACTGTGTTGTGAAACCTGTTGTAATGGTTCCTTTCACTCGGTGATAGAACCGAAAAACATATGCTAATACTCGGAGAGCTCTAGCTAAGGACGAGAAACGCTCGAGAACATCATCAAAGTCCGAAAAGTAAGTGAAGTGCACGCACACTGGTCTGGCTTCCAACTCACTATTGGAGTTTATTTCTTTACGATATTTCGGCCATCTTTCCGAACTTTCTCTCAACCAAGATGGTCCCTTCCACCATAATTCGTGTTGACTTAGGTCCTGAGCAGAAACTCCCCGACTTCCCAAGTCTGCCGGGTTTTCGCTGGACTCAACATGGAACCAATTATTTGTTCCGACCTTTTCTAAGATCTTAGATACCCGATTTGCAACAAAAGTAGTCCAAGTGGAAGGAGGCTTCTTTAGCCATGCCAGAACTATAGTGGAATCGGTCCACATGTAGACTTCATGGCTTTCACAATTGAAATGCGGTAATAGCGCTTCTATTAAATCCGCTAATAGTGTCGCACCACAAAGTTCTAAACGTGGTAATGACACTGTCTTGAGTGGAGCTACTTTTGTTTTTGACGAGATTAAGTGAGTAGAAGTTTGTTCTTCAGAATCTTCTATGCGAATGTATAACACTGCAGCATAGGCTTTCTCCGAAGCATCACAGAAGCCATGAAACTGAACGCGTTTCCATGGTGCAAAGTCTACCCATCGGGGTATACTGATTGTATTAATGTGGACTAAATTATCCACAAAAATATTCCATTGACTTTTTGTCGCTGATGATAATTCCTCGTCCCAATCTGTTTTTTCAAACCAGATCTGTTGCATCAGGATTTTTGCTGAAACAACAACTGGACTAATCCAACTGGCGGGATCGAAAAGTCTCGCTATCGTTGATAAAACGCTACGCTTTGTCGGGGTCATGCTCAATTCCACGGGCTTCGCCACAAAATGGAAACTATCAACCGGGGCATTCCACCTAATTCCTAAGGTTTTCGCTATGCTGGAGTCATCGAACTCCAGGAAGTCTTCGCTGAGCAAATTATCTTTTGCTATGTCCTTCAAAATGTCAATACAGTTTGAAGTCCATTTTCGAAGTTCGAAACCAGCTGACTTCAATACGAGAGCAACTTCATCTCGTATTAAGATCGCACTTGGAATGTCATGGGCACCTGTTAAGACATCATCAACGTACATGCAATACTTCAAAACAAACGAAGCCAATTTACATGTATCACTGACATCTTCTGCTAACTGGTTGAGCGTTCTGATTGCGAGATATGGAGCGCAGTTTAAACCGAATGTAACGGTCTTTAGCTCATAGTCGTGAATTTCGCCATGAGGCGATTCACGAAAAAGTATTCGCTGAAATGGAGTATGTTTTGGATCGACTACGATTTGTCGATACATTTTTTCAATGTCTGCATTGAAAACGTATTTATAAAACCTCCATTTCAAAATGAGCAACGTCAAATCTGTTTGGAGAATGGGGCCAGGAAGCAAAACTTCGTTCAAACTGACTCCATTCGAAGATTGACAAGAAGCGTTGAACACCACTCGCAGATTCGTGGTAGTACTATCTGGCTTCATTACCGCATGATGAGGCAGATAGTAGTATTTGGAAGGGGTTTCTGGATTGGGTCTGGATACCCTTTCCATGTGTCCTAGCTGAAGATATTCTTTCAGCACATTGTTATATTTGACATTCGTGTCAGGCGTTTGTCGCAGCTTTATTTCACTGCGAGCAAACTGGCGTTTCGCGCAAAAGCGAGATTGGCCCAGACTAATCCCCAATGGGAACTCTGGCCGAAAAGGAAGCGATACTATGTAGCGACCATTAGAAAGACGTCTTGTAGTCTTTACATAATGGTCTTCGCAAAAACTTTCATCTGGAGTTAAGAAGATTTTCTTCGGAATTTCTTCTAACTCCCAAAACTTAGATATCAACTTATCTAAGGAAACTTCCGTGTGAAAGGAAACAATAGTTTTTGTGGATTGTTTACCAGGTAGCGGACCTGTCAGAATCCACCCGAAGATTGTTTCCTGAGCTATCAAGTGTTCGACAACTTGAACTATTTCAGAGTCATTGGACGTAGACTGTCTTGAGGGACCTCCAGGGCCGTGAACTTGAGCAGTATGACTGCTCGGAAGCTGTTGCACACCCTGTGAGGTGGACGGGCGCGAGCCTCCCTGTCGATGGGACTCTCCCGAAGTCGACGAATGGGAAACATCGCGATGTAAAAGGGTATGATGACGTTGATTACACATGCCACAATTGAACGCACTTTTACAATCTCGCGCTTGATGCGAATATGACAAACAATTCAGGCACAAGTTCAACCTTCGGACGGTTGCAAACCTGTTCTTTGTTGTCATCTCAAGGAATCGAGGACATGTTCTAATACCGTGAGCATTAGTACACAACTTACAAGATGTCACATTGTTGACATTTGAGTGGTGAATATTCACTCTCCTCGAGGTGGTATTATTATTGGAAGCCGTGGCCTTTGCAACCGGCTTGCTATTCGACGCACTTCGAATATCTAATACCGTTTCCAACGTCTGGAAACGGCTTGTCATGAAACTGTCCATATCCGCCCACCGTGGGATCTCGGACTTAGCGACAATGCTTTGCTCCTATATCGAAAGAGTGGTCTCAGGTAGCCGCGTGGAGCACAGATAAACAAAGATGGCGTCCCAATTGGTGATATTAATATCATACAATTGCAACGCCGAAATGCAATTGTTTATATCCCGTTGCAGCCTTTTGATGGAATTTCCTGATTCCTGACTGTTTACTAGAATTCTTTTATTTTCATACCGGTCGCCGAGATTTTGCCAAGCGGTAACGAAACCGTCATGAGTTAAAGGCGATTTTTTAACAATTTCTTTCGCCTCTCCACGAGTTTTTTGATTTAAGTGGTAGAGCTTCTCTACCGGAGTCAGCCGCTGATTACAAATGTAAATCGCGGTGAACATATCGCGGAAGAACGGCCAGGACAGATAATCCCCATAATCCGTATCTATTGGAGGCAGATTGATGTTATGGTTTGACATGACTAAAGGGGCTGAAGGATCAATTTCCTTGGGTTCGGAAGTTGATCTACTGAGCTCTTGGATCAATTGACCCATCTTGCCCATACATCGGACATAGGTATCATAACAAGTCCGATACTTGACTTTAAGAGTCGTTAAATCTGTAGCCTCATCGTCGGCTTTGGCAGTGTATCGTCGATGTAAAACCGTCTCATACGACGACTTGACATCTAGCCACATCGATTTCAACTCGTCCTTTTGCACTTCAAGAGTGAAAGGCGAGTGTTCGGACGCTGGAGTTGAATTGAATTCAGACTCAAAAATAATTACATCGTCGGTGACGCGAATGAACATTTCGTAAGCGGACATGTTGCAATTTAAATTTGCTGTTATCACGGACTAATTTATATTTGAATTCAAAATGATTCGATGGACAACAATAATTTTGTTCGTAGGAAACAAACGGAGGCAAAAAGTATAACTTTTCTATAAATTTTCAAAAAGTTTTATATATAAAAAAGAAACTCAAAATTTCAAAAATAATCGAAAAATTTCTTCTGAGTAATCATTCAGGCCAACACAGCAAAGATTTTATAAATTTGTAAAAATATATATTAATATAATTATTATAAAAAATAAATTTTTTTTTTTTTTTTAATATATATATTTTATTTTATGCAACTTTACTAACTTTTTTTTCGGGTGTACTCGAGAAATTTAAGGTGAGTTGTCGAACCTTTTTTCTTTGGGTGTACACTCTCTTGTTTCTCTGCTGATGTTGAGTGGGAGACTTTCGAGTACTCTCACTTTGTGTACGTGTGTACGTGTGCACCTGTTGCACTCTTTTTTCCAATTGTCTTGATAGCGACGTCGCTAAACACAATAAATATTTCGGCTGAATTCGCCGCAAAGTGAGAGTGCAAGAGTTTTTGTGAGTTTGTGTGGGAAAAACTGAGAGAACTTTTTTATTATGTCGTGCCCGTAAGACAGACAAAGATAGAGAGTCGTCCCTTTGGAGATGAGGGAGCGACTTTTTGTGGGAGATCGCGGTGGTGGAGGGAGCGCACTTGAAGCGCTTGGTGTCGGCTTGGTTGAGAGAAGAGATTGTGAGTATGTCGTCACACTGCTTGCTTCGATCAAAAATCGAGAGTCAAGGCAGATTTGGTTTTTGAGCTTTTTCTTTACAATGCTCGAAATGTTTTTTCGCACAATTGCTTTACTTATTTTGGTATTCGATTTACCAAAATAAGCACACGAAATTGTTCACTCGCGAGAAAAACTTTATTAACCACAATTGGTTAAATTCAAAAATCGTTGGACAGTTTGATTTGGTCGAGTTGACCCACTGTGCACAACGGTAGGAGAAAAGAATATGTGAGTGTAGGTCTCACTCTCTTCTAACAAACGACAAATGAGTGGCGACGGCGAATTGAGTTTGGGTTTGCGTTTGTTTGCAATTTTTTGCAAACACGAAAATTTATTTTTCGCGCGGATTTTTATTAAATCGCGACGGACACCAAATTACTATTATTATTGTACCACGCACCTTTTTTTTTCTGCTGTGGCTGTTTAGAACTGCTTGAAGATCGCTCAATTGTTTTCATTGGAAAACACTCAATTAAACCTTTTTTTTTTTTTTGTAAATATTCTTTTATTTGCAATCTATTTAAATAATAATAAGCAAATTTGATTACATAAATTTAACAGAGTTATTTGAACTTCATTAAGTCCAAAAATACAATGAACATATTTAAATGAACATTAACAACAACTTAAATATAAAATAATAACAAACTTAAAATAGCTATATGTACATACTTATTATCTAAATGGTAAATCTAATGTATGATATCTTTTAAGTCTTTTAATTTCATTAGTATCATCAAGAAGTCTTATAGCTAGAGTATTGGTGTGATTACTAAGTCTAATAAGGTATCTTGCGCTGAAGTTATTTATTTCTTTTTTAACAAAAGAGACAAACCAAGGTGCATTAGTAATTTGCCTTAATATTTTGGATTGAAAACGTTGTAAAATTTCAATATTTGAATTACTTGCTGTACCCCATAATTGAATTCCATATGTCCATACAGGTTTCAGTATGGTTTTATAGAGCAGTAATTTATTGTTAAGACTTAATTCAGATTTTGGATTAAGTAACCAGTACATTCTTTTGGATTTCAAATTAAGCTGGAGACGTTTAGCTTTAATATGATTTTTCCACGTTAGCCTCCTATCGAGATGCAGTCCTAGATATTTAATGCTGTCACAATTAGGAATTTCAGAGTTATTTAGAAAAACTGCAGGGCAGTTTCCTTTTTTTAAAGCGAAAGTTACATGAGCCGATTTTGAAGTATTTATTTTAATATTCCACGTTGTTCCTATCGAGATGCAGTCCTAGATATTTAATGCTGTCACAATTAGGAATTTCAGAGTTATTTAGAAAAACTGCAGGGCAGTTTCCTTTTTTTAAAGCGAAAGTTACATGAGCCGATTTTGAAGTATTTATTTTAATATTCCACGTTGTTAACCATAACTGAATTTTGTTGAGTGCAGATTGAACTAGATTTGAAGCCACAGTTGCAGATTCATTTGAAGCAAGTACAGCAGTGTCATCAGCATATGTAGCTGTAGTTACCAAATCTGTTATAGGCATGTCTGAAGTAAAGATCGTAAACAGAACCGGTCCTAAGACACTGCCTTGTGGCACACCTGCTCTTATTTGCTTAATATCAGATGTTTCATCATTGATTTTAACATAAAAACAACGATTTTCTAAGTACGATTTTAATACTAAGTAAACTGGAGCAGGAAGGAGTTTTTTTAGCTTAAATAATAGACCACTATGCCAGACTCGATCAAAAGCTTGCTGAACATCCAAAAACACACCAGAGCAATATTTTTTGGTTTCCAGAGAATCAATAATGACATTTACGATACGATGGCATTGTTCAGGTGTGCCGTGATTACTTCGAAATCCAAATTGATATTCAGGTATAATATGCTTTCAAGAATAGGTAACATTCTTCTTAAAAATATTCTTTCAAATACTTTCGAGAATGTTACTAATAAACTTATCGGTCTATAGGACGAGACAACGTTCTCTGGTTTGTTAGGCTTGAGAATCATAATTATTTCAGCACACTTCCACTGACTTGGAAATTGACAAAGTCTTAATATAGTATTATATATAAGCGTTAGTAACAGAATACCTTTATTAGGTAAAGATTTAAGTACTTTGGCATCCAACTTGTCAAATCCAGGAGTTTTGGTGTTATTCAACATCTTTATTTCAGAACGAACTTCATTAGGGGAAATATGTTTCAATGGCAAATCCATTTGACAGGGAATGTCTAAAAAGTTCACAATATCGGTGGTAGTGTTATTTATATCAAATGGTTGAAAACTTTGTTCTAAGTGTTCAGCAAAAGCCTTAACTTTAGACAAGCTTGATCTGCACCAAGTTCCGCTAGCGTCTTTTATTGGAACGTTACGTTTTCTAGGACTTTTTAAATATTTAGTAGCTCTCCAAAGTTTGTACTCATCGTTATTGCAACAGTTCAGATTTTTTCAAATAATTTCCTAGAGAATCATTTTTAATTTCATGAAGTCGTCGTTTCAGTTGATTTGATGCAAAATTAAGGTTACTTTTATCTCTCGGATTTCTGCTTATTTTCCAAATTCTTCTTAATCGCCTCTTATTTCTGATTAATTCTCTTATTTCACTAGATATGATAACAGTGTTATTATTTTGAATAGGTTCATTGATTGGTGTTGATAAAAGGCTGCTTCATGAATTAAACTCGTGAAGTTTTCAACTGCATTGTCAAGTTCGCTACCACTCTTTAACGCTATATTAAGATTAATGTTTTTATCTATCCAGTATTGAAAGGATTTAATATCAGTTTTTGAGGAAAAGAGTTTGTTGGAATTACAGTTTAAAGTGTTCAACGTCGTATTAAAATTCATGATGATGGCTGAATGGTCTGAACTTAAATCATCATTATCTATGATATCTAGGAGGTGGTTCGCGATCCCATGGTAAACAAGAAGTCAAGCAAATCAGGTATTTTTCTAGGGTCACTGGGCCAGTATATGGGCCTACCAGTCGATAATGTAGAGTAATGATTGTTTGATATGCATTTGAATAGTTCTTTTCCCTTAGGATTAGCTAGTCTTGAACCCCACCAAGGATGTTTTGAGTTATAATCTCCACCGACTATAAATTTAGCACCAAGATTTTAAAGAATGCTTCATATTGTGAACAGCTTATGTTATATCTTGGAGGGCAATAAATAGCAACAATTGAAATATCGAAATTGTTACACTTGATTTTAACTCCCTCAGCTTGAAGATAAGTTTTACAAACAGCGTCTATGACTTCAAATTTTAAAGTAGATTTTATTATTATAGCTGCACCAGCATGCGCTTTATCATCTGGGTGATTTGCAGAAATAACATCAAAGCCTCTGATTTTTAAATGAGATCGAGAGGTAAAATGAGATTCAGATATCAATAATATGTCAATAAAATGTAAATGCAAGAACATTTCTATTTCTTGGGCATGACGGGAAAGCCCATTGGCATTCCATGCTGCGATTCTAAGATCTATTTGCATAATTTATTAATAAGTATTGACATCATATTCATTAATGAATTGGTTAATTCAATTTGCTTATTTAGTGCTACTTCAATCCTATTCATAATGTCATTATTATTTTGATTTTTTACCACTTGCGCAAAAGACATATTATTAAAGTTGTTGTTGATATTTTCTTTATTACCACTAGTGTCTGTGTTAATGTATTCTTGCTGGACAGAAGAGAATTGAGTATTACGATGATTTTCCAATTTTTTGTTGTTTATCATATTAGACGATTTCTTTTGGAGAATCTCTTGGTAGACTTTACATCCCTTATAATTCGCAGTATGATTTTGTAGACAATGAACACACCGCGGTGGTGAATTAATGTCTTTCCTACATTCAGCTGTGGGGTGATCAAGTCCACATTTAACACATCTATATGGTTTACTACAATAGGATTTAGTGTGACCAAATTGTTGACATCGATAGCATTGAATTAATTCATGGGTTTTGAGTGGTGGCTCAATTTTAACTATGCAGTTATTAATATGTACAATATCATAAACTGCTTTATTATTTGTATTTGGAATTAGATCGACAAAAAACATAGATAAGGGATTTTTCGTCACGCGGCTTTTGATGTTGGTAACATTTCTAGCTTCGTGACCATTTGACAGCAGATCATCTTTAATGTCATCAATTGGTGTTGAGTGATGTAACCCCTTAATAACTACTCTATATGCTCTCTCTTGTTTTAGTTGATACGTGTGGAAAATTACCTTGCTTGTATCAAAGTATTTAATAATTTTTCTATATGAATCAACAGTTTTTACCATTAACCTAACTTGATCATCCTTAAGTGATTTATAAGTAAATTCATTTTTAGGTATAATAGTACAAATATTACTTATCATAGCAGAAATATCTTTAACACTAGGAATAAATATAGGAGGAGGCTTAGGAGCTCCAGCTTCTGTAGATGGTTCTTCTTCGTCTACTTCTAAAGCTGCAAACTTATTTGCAGACGTTGCATTACGGGATGTTGTTCGTTTATCGGCCACAAATGGTTTTTTATTCCTTATGGCTTTTGGTGAATTTTCCGCATGACGTTTATGCGGTTGTTTGCTGGGAACACTTTGCCAGGTCAAGAGGCGTTCATCACCGTCGTCACTCACATCGTCATCCATTTTTAAGTGTTTTTGGTTTTTTTATTATTATTTTTTTTTTTTTTTTTTTTTTTTTACAATTCTCACTAGAAAGTGTTTTTTTTTAAAGTTTTTTTATAATTTTGGCTTTCTATATTGTTTTTATTCACAATTAAGCACAATAAATTTTTAGAATTAACACGTGTTAAATTTTCTTTGACTTCGCACGTGCGTTGTCATCGACGTCAAATTTGACACTGTCAATTAAAGCTAAACTCAATTAAAGCTAATCTATTCTTTTACTTTAGGTGTTTTGGCGTAAACACTCTTCTCCAACTTTTCTCACTTTATTCACTTCTCTTTCTTCACCTCATTATCTCCCATCTCTACTTTCTACCCTATCTTCTATTCGTGCAATTTAGTCCTCTCATTGTGTTCCTCTCTCTCTCTCTCTCTCTTTCTTTATTCACTTCTCATCTTGCATCTGTTCCTTCCTCTCATTAACTTTCTCTCTTTTCTTTCCTCTAATTTCCTTTCACTCTTTTCCTCTAATTTACTTTCTCTCACATCAAACCTCTACCCAACTTCTCTTAGTTCGACCTCACATTCCTTTGGTTCACCCAACCATTCTTTCATGTCTTCCTCTCAACTCCACCCGCTCTCTCTCTTCCTTTCTTCTTCCAACTCCTCTGTTCCTCTCCCTTTTCACTCATCTTCCCTCTCTCTCTCTCTCTTCTTCTCCCCTCTCCTTTGGCCACTAATTTAGACATTTGCTCATGGAAAATCAACGAAAATCATTGATTTAACAAGCATCGAAGCGAACTGTCATCTCGCACGCATTCGAAGTTCCATCAAACCCCAACCTAAGCCACATCTCTGTCCGTTTCTCTCCATCTTTCTCTGTTTAGCTCATCTCTTCTCCTCGCACCCTTCATCCTAATTCATTTAACACCACCCAAACCCAATCTCTCACAGAGGAACAGAGTTTGAGGAAGTCGAGACCGAGTTTGAGGCGAGGCAGAGTTTGAGGCGGTTGGAACAAAGTCTGAGGCCAACGACCGACCGCGTCCCAAACCGTCGAAATACATGCGAGCGACGCGCTTTGACGGCCAACTCGATGCCATTGTGGCCAATAGCGGTGGACAACAGTGTCAGGCGATGTGGGTGTGGTCTTTAAGCCAATCCAAGTTAAGGCAGGCAATCAGACATGCCGAATGTTGTAGACACACAGACAGACATACCGAAGACTGGACAGACAGATAGATAACGACAATTGCCAGAAGTCAATGGCTACATTGATTAAAGGCTCGGCTTGCGATTGGAAAGGATTGAGAAGGTTGAGACTGGGGTTTGAGGAAGGTCGTGAGATTTGAGGGAGAGGGAGAAGAGTTTTTGAGAAAGTGTTGGTAGAAATTTGGTAAGGGATCCAATGGATTTTGAATGGGTTTAGAGAAATTCTACTATGGTTGTTAAAAGATTTCAAAGATGATTTTTAAAGACACTCAGATCCAAGTTACATTCAAATCAAATGAAAACTCAAATCTTATAATCATCTAAACCTAATAAAAATTAGAACCTAATTAACGCTCGAACCTAATGGACGATTGAACCTAATGAATGCTCAAACATAATGAAAATTCAAAACCAATGAAAACTCTAACATAATGAAAATTCAAAACCAATGAAAACTCTAACAAAATGAAAATTCAAAACCAATGAAAACTCAAACCTAATGAAAACTCAAACCTAATAAAGGCTCAAACTCAATAGACACTAAAACTCAATTTACACTGAACACGATTTACACTCAAACCCATTGAAAATTCAAATCGAATGAAAACTCAAACCTAATGAACACTCCAAATTGAAGAATGTCATCAAATCGAATTTCGATGAATCCTTGTCGTTTGTCGTTTAACCATACTTCCTTTCATTTCCATGTCGAACCACAAAAACCATGACAATCCATGGAAATTGATGTAATGATCTTACATTTTAACATCCTTCGATGGTATAGAAGAGAAACAGAGAACTTTCTCTCTCTCATAGTAGGAGGGAGAGTAAGAGAGAAGGAGAAATACCACAACTCACTCAATTAGAATAATAATTCGAAGTACTGAAGCAATGAACGCAACTTCAAATTAAATCTCTTCCGCGATTCTGAATCCTCTGAAAAAGAGAGGCCAGTGAAATAGAGATGGATCAAAGAGAGAGAGAGGAAGAAGGAAAGAGTGAAAGAAGCAGAAGGAAAAGGAGACTAAAGCAGAAATCGACAGAAGAAAGAAGAGACAAAGAGAGGAAGAAAATTCGACCCATTGAACAGAGGACATTTGAAGCCAATCATCTCATCGTACTTTGGAATTTTTTTCACTCTCATCCTCTTTGCACAGTGGGCTCTGTCTCCTGGCTCTGTCTCCCCACTGGCCAATAGCTCAATTAAGAGCCCGACCAACGAGTGTCCTGAGAGAAGGTCCTTCGAGTGTTGAGAGGTTGCAAAAGGATCGAGAAGGAGAGGGAGAAGAGATGGAGAAAAAGATGCAGAAGATGTGGAGAAGGAGAGAACTAAAAAACGGAAGCTTCGTTTGTCATTAACAATAATTATCCTTTGCACCGAGAGGAAGGGAGGGAAAGGGAGAGAGAGAGAGGAAAGAGAATCACGGATTCAAGGAGAGAATTGGAATGGAAAGGGAGACATTAAGAGAGGGGATCGAGAGAAGGAGAATAAATGTGAGATGGAGAAGGTGAAAGGATAGGAGATGGAGAGAGAGAAAGAGGAAGGAGGGAAGAGGGAGAGAGACAGAAGCATATATAAGAGAGAGAGAGAGAGAGAGACCGATGCATGTTCATGCATATGTATGTGAATCTCATCTCAATACAATCTCAAATTAATTAATGACTTGTTTCTTGTGCATTCGAGAGTTGGTTCTCTCTGTCTCTCTTTTCACCATTCCCTTGAGTGTGACTCTCTCTGTCTCTCGCTACCTTTCGTTCTCTCATCTTTCTTCCCTTCCCTCTGTTTCTCTCATCCCATCCCTATGTTTCTTCCTACTTCTTCATCTCCACAAATCGAGTTTCCTTTCGATTTTCAAATGCTTCTCGTATTTTACTGGAAATATCATCGATGTTATAGTTGTTGTGATAAAGTCATTGGAATCTCATTCCTGAAATCGATATAATTTGTTCTCATCCGATCATATAATTTTAGTTTGCAATGTCCTTTTAGTTAAAGGATATTTGTGTTGAACAAGGATCTCTATCAAGGTAGAGAAGATAATTTGAATGATCGTTAAATTGTGGAAATTTTAGGTTGATGCAAAAGATAATTCAATTTCGGAAATTTTGAGTTTTCTCTTGATATGTTTCTATGATTCTTTCAATCCATTTCAACCATTCATTCGGGATAAAGAAAAATGAATAAACAAAAAAGAACGAGAAAAAACAAAAGAAAAAAAAACGATAAAAAACGACAGCATCAATCAAAATAATAAATATAAAATAATATAATAACGAATACGTGCTAACCGAGAAAGTAATTTAATTTTCAAAAAAAAAAAATCAAAATCAGAAAATAAATTAAAAATCCTCAGCGGCTTAAAAGCTTTAGAAAAAATCCTAGGGCTCCACATGACCTTCAAGGACAATTCAAGGAAAGGACGAGAAAGACGAGGAGATAAAAAGAAAGGAGAGGGGAAGGAGGAGACGAATGAAAAAGATTGGGTAAAAGGTCACGAACTGCCAAAAGAGCAACCGAATGTGAAATTGGTTGTCAAATAAAATGTTAGAGAGAGTGGAAAAGAATAGCTAGAAGCAAGAGAGAAGTATATAAAAAATAAAAAAATTAAAAGAATAATGGAAGAGATGGAAAAGGAAATAAAAAGGGAAGGGAACAAATGATAAATCGAAAAAAAGAAACAAAATACATAACAGAAAAAATTTAAAAGTTTAAAAAAGATATATAAAATAAGATAGAAAATATGAAAAAAATAAATATTATATAGATACATATATATAAATAATGAATATAAATGTATGAAGAAATGAAATATACAATCATGAGAAAAAAAATGCAAAAATTATATAAACGGAACTGTGAGAGGATGAATTTGACATAGTGTAAGATAAAAGGAATAAGAGAAAGTGTGAATAGAGTGGGACATGTAGAGAAAGAGAGAGAGCGGGAGAGGAAGAAATAGAGAGAGGAAGAAGTAGAGAGATATGGGTGAAAATGAGAGATGAAACTTATTAAATTCGCCGCAGATTTCTAGATCTACATTGTGTCGTCTTGTTCATTGTATCTTCAGCATTATCTAATTCTTTTTGATTTCACTTTCTTCGTCAACGTCTTCTATTCATTTCTTTACTCTTCATCGTTGCTCTATTGCTCAAAATTCGTCTCTTATTCATCTTTCTCCACTCCATCCTTATCGTCCACTTCCTAGTCAATGTTCTCCAATTCATGGACTACTTCGTTTTGAATTTTCTTTCTTTCGTTCTTTGTATCGCCATCCTTCACGTCATACTTCTTTTCTTCCTTCCTTTCTTTCGACCATTGTATTTTTCTTCTTGGGCGTTTTTCATCATCATTTCATTTTATTCCCTTCGTCGTCTTCTTCCACATCCTGGGCGTCGTTCTTTCGTCGTTTGTGACACTTCAGAACCTCAGCACCAAAAACCAAAAGAACGAGAAAAGGAGGCGTGGCACGGCTCCTGTTCCTGTGGTTGCGAGTGTGTGCGTGAGGCATGTTTTATGTGTTGCGTACGTGTTTGGAAAATTAAAAGTTAAGACGATGGAGGGAAAAAAAATAACAACGAGGAATGTCAAAAAAAAATGACATAGAGAAAAAAATTGTCAAAAAATGGGGAAAAAATGTTGAGAAAAAAAATTCAAAAAATTAAAAACATGTTAAAAAAATGTTTAAGAAATTTTTAAAAAATTGTTGGAAAAAAATGACGAACAAAGGACATCAAAAGGACAATGGATGGATGGCGGGAGGAGGCGGAAGGCGACGAATGTGAAAGACGTGGTTGACGTTTCAACAGCGAGTATCATGAAACAAATTTGTTGCGACAATATAAAATTTAAGATTGTTCTTCATTGTTGTCGCAGGTTGACAAAAGCCACGAACTCACACAAGGAGACATATAAGGAGAAAAAACATACAAGGAGAAACCGTCTGTGGCGGAGCGCAACAAAATTGCTGCAAGCGTCCGTTTTGGGGAATTGGGGTTGGAAGTGAGCGAAAGTAGGAAGGTAAGCTCCAGAGTTGTCATCCAGAGGGTTCACTCTGAGATCAGTCCTGACGAGTTTATGGCTGATCTCTATGAGATGAATCTGAAGGAGAAGATGACTCTGGATGCCTTCAAGAAGAGCGTGAAGCTTGTGACTACCCGTGGGAGAAGAAGGCTGCTGGTGTGGTGGTGAATGTCATTATCGAGGGCACTGTGGAGATCACGGATGCTCTCATGTCGACGGGTCGCTGCTACATCAAGTTGTTCTCCTTCCGCGTGAGATCTTAGGTTGATGCAAAAGATAATTCAATTTCGGAAATTTTGAGTTTTCTCTTGATATGTTTCTATGATTCTTTCAATCCATTTCAACCATTCATTCGGGATAAAGAAAAATGAATAAACAAAAAAGAACGAGAAAAAACAAAAGAAAAAAAAACGATAAAAAACGACAGCATCAATCAAAATAATAAATATAAAATAATATAATAACGAATACGTGCTAACCGAGAAAGTAATTTAATTTTCAAAAAAAAAAATCAAAATCAGAAAATAAATTAAAAATCCTCAGCGGCTTAAAAGCTTTAGAAAAAATCCTAGGGCTCCACATGACCTTCAAGGACAATTCAAGGAAAGGACGAGAAAGACGAGGAGATAAAAAGAAAGGAGAGGGGAAGGAGGAGACGAATGAAAAAGATTGGGTAAAAGGTCACGAACTGCCAAGGGAGCAACCGAATGTGAAATTGGTTGTCAAATAAAATGTTAGAGAGAGTGGAAAAGAATAGCTAGAAGCAAGAGAGAAGTATATAAAAAATAAAAAAATTAAAAGAAGAGATGGAAAAGGAAATAAAAAGGGAAGGGAACAAATGATAAATCGAAAAAAAGAAACAAAATACATAACAGAAAAAATGTGAAAGTTTAAAAAAGATATATAAAATAAGATAGAAAATATGAAAAAAATAAATATTATATAGATACATATATATAAATAATGAATATAAATGTATGAAGAAATGAAATATACAATCATGAGAAAAAAAATGCAAAAATTATATAAACGGAACTGTGAGAGGATGAATTTGACATAGTGTAAGATAAAAGGAATAAGAGAAAGTGTGAATAGAGTGGGACATGTAGAGAAAGAGAGAGAGCGGGAGAGGAAGAAATAGAGAGAGGAAGAAGTAGAGAGATATGGGTGAAAATGAGAGATGAAACTTATTAAATTCGCCGCAGATTTCTAGATCTACATTGTGTCGTCTTGTTCATTGTATCTTCAGCATTATCTAATTCTTTTTGATTTCACTTTCTTCGTCAACGTCTTCTATTCATTTCTTTACTCTTCATCGTTGCTCTATTGCTCAAAATTCGTCTCTTATTCATCTTTCTCCACTCCATCCTTATCGTCCACTTCCTAGTCAATGTTCTCCAATTCATGGACTACTTCGTTTTGAATTTTCTTTCTTTCGTTCTTTGTATCGCCATCCTTCACGTCATACTTCTTTTCTTCCTTCCTTTCTTTCGACCATTGTATTTTTCTTCTTGGGCGTTTTTCATCATCATTTCATTTTATTCCCTTCGTCGTCTTCTTCCACATCCTGGGCGTCGTTCTTTCGTCGTTTGTGACACTTCAGAACCTCAGCACCAAAAACCAAAAGAACGAGAAAAAGGAGGCGTGGCACGGCTCCTGTTCCTGTGGTTGCGAGTGTGTGCGTGAGGCATGTTTTATGTGTTGCGTACGTGTTTGGAAAATTAAAAGTTAAGACGATGGAGGGAAAAAAAATAACAACGAGGAATGTCAAAAAAAATGACATAGAGAAAAAAATTGTCAAAAAATGGGGAAAAAATGTTGAGAAAAAAAATTCAAAAAATTAAAAACATGTTAAAAAAATGTTTAAGAAATTTTTAAAAAATTGTTGGAAAAAAATGACGAACAAAGGACATCAAAAGGACAATGGATGGATGGCGGGAGGAGGCGGAAGGCGACGAATGTGAAAGACGTGGTTGACGTTTCAACAGCGAGTATCATGAAACAAATTTGTTGCGACAATATAAAATTTAAGATTGTTCTTCATTGTTGTCGCAGGTTGACAAAAGCCACGAACTCACACAAGGAGACATATAAGGAGAAAAAACATACAAGGAGAAACCGTCTGTGGCGGAGCGCAACAAAATTGCTGCAAGCGTCCGTTTTGGGGAATTGGGGTTGGAAGTGAGCGAAAGTAGGAAGGTAAGCTCCAGAGTTGTCATCCAGAGGGTTCACTCTGAGATCAGTCCTGACGAGTTTATGGCTGATCTCTATGAGATGAATCTGAAGGAGAAGATGACTCTGGATGCCTTCAAGAAGAGCGTGAAGCTTGTGACTACCCGTGGGAGAAGAAGGCTGCTGGTGTGGTGGTGAATGTCATTATCGAGGGCACTGTGGAGATCACGGATGCTCTCATGTCGACGGGTCGCTGCTACATCAAGTTGTTCTCCTTCCGCGTGAGATCTTTCGAGCCC
The DNA here is from genome assembly GCA_017309665.1 of Coelopa frigida. NCBI lineage: Eukaryota > Metazoa > Arthropoda > Insecta > Diptera > Coelopidae > Coelopa > Coelopa frigida. Next base: position 20,131,006 of record CM029562.1, read on the forward strand.
ACGCTCGGCTGCTTCCGGTGTCTGGGCTTCGACCACAGAGTGAGTGAGTGTCGAATGAAAGAGGATATCTGTCGTCGCTGCGGGGAACCTGGCCATAGGGCAGTGCAGTGCACTAATGCACTGCATTGTCGAAACTGTGCGTTCAAGGGCAATCCAGCTGGACATCTAATGATGTCGGCTGCTTGCCCGATTTACGCTGGCATTGTTGCCCGGGCGAATGCCAGGCATTGATGGGTGTGCAAATATTACAGCTGAATTGTCAAGGCGCGTATTCTGTGATGTGTGATCTGGGTGTGTTGTTGTGTGATAGTGGCAGCGCCTTTGCCCTAGTTCAGGAGCCCTATGCAACCGATGGTTTCATACGAGGTTTGCCCGCAAATATGCGGGTTTTTCCTGATCTAAGGGCACAGTCTGCTGTGGTTGTGAATGATATAAATGTTGAATGTATGGTTGTTAGTGTTAGTAGCTGTGGTGTGTGTGTTTGTGTAGTAGGTGAGTTTTGTAGATTGTTTTTAATGAATATGTATTGTAAGTTTAGTGAAAGTTTGGGGCCTTATCTTGAGTACCTGGATGCGGTGCTACTACTTGCGAGTAGCACTCCGTTTATCCTGGAAATGGATGCGAATGCTTCATCTCCTATGTGGTTCAGTAAAGTGTCCACTGGACATCTGACCATCATGAGAGGTGAAGAACTGAGTGAATGGGTTTTAGCGAGACCAGTGAATGTTTTAAATGAGCCGAGTGAATGGTATACTTTTGATGGGCCCGTAGGTAGGAGCGATATTGACTTGACGATGTCTAGTTGTGTGCCGCCACATTTCCATATTGATTGGAGTGTGCGTGGATCGTGGGGGGGGTGAGGGGTCAACTGGGATCATTATGGGGAATGCGTTAAGCAGTCCTTTCATGATGTCCCGATTGGCAACTTTGAGTGTATGAGTATTGACGAGCAGGTTGAGTGTGTCGCTGAGGGTGTTGAGAGGGTGAATGTTGCTCTGCTTACGGTTTGTCAAACGACAAACCTTAGGCGAGTAAAATGGTGGACGCGTGAGCTAACTCTTAAGCGGAGGTGTCTTCGGCTTCTTAGGAGGAGACTCCAAAGGGCCAGAGTATCCAATGCTGCCGAGTTGGCTCAGCGCAAAGTTGATTTTAAAGTGTGTCTGAGTGAATATAAAAGAATGATTTTGTCCGTAAAGGAGAATGAATGGCGGGATTGTGTGAATACGAATAGGAATGAACCGTGGGGTAGGGTATACCGGATCTGTAGGGGTAGGAGTAAGCATGCAGATATATGTGGCATGAAGGTTGGCGACACTATGTTGACCAACTGGACTGAATGTGTGAATGTGTTGCTTCATTCGTTCTTCCCTCGGATGGATGGGACTGTCGTGCACAATGTGCATGAGACAGCCCCCCCGCCTGGGCTGGGAGCGGGTGAAGTAGATTATGCTGTGTCCAGACTTAGATCCAGAAAGTCTCCGGGTATGGATGGTATGACTGGAGAGATGGTCAAGGCCATCTGGAAAGTTATATCTGAGTACCTTGGGGCTTTGTTTAATAGATGTCTGCTAGAGGGACATTTTCCCTCTAAGTGGAAGTGTGCCAGAGTCATTGTACTCTTGAAATCGGCCGATAAGATCAGGAGCAATCCTCGATCTTATCGCGGAATCAATCTTCTTCAGGTGCTTGGAAAAGTACTGGAGAGATTGATGATTGAAAGGGTACATGACAGTATGAATGAAGAAATGAGTGCCAGACAATTTGGATTTAAGCCTGGACTGTGGATGCTTGGACATTTGTTCAAAATTGTGTGAGTCAGAGTACATCTAAATATGTACTGGGGATTTTTGTAGACTTCAAAGGAGCGTTTGATTATCTTAAGTGGGAGAGTGTGCTTGAGAGATTGAATGGCATCGGCTGTCAGGAAATGAAACTCTGGAGGAGTTACTTTTCTGGCAGGCGAGCGGGTGTTGTGGGTAAGTGGGAGAATGTGTGGGTGGATGTTGCTCGTGGTTGTTCACAGGGGTCCATATGTGGTCCATATATTTGGAACATTATGATGGATCCTCTGTTAAGGCAACTCGAGCATAATTATGAATGTTGTGCGTACGCCGATGACCTGCTCGTCATTATTCAGGGCCAATCTCGTGCGGAGATTGAAAGAGGAGCCAATGATGCCTTGCAAACTGTGTATGAATGGGGTTGTTTTTTTTTTTTCTTTGATAATACGTATCCAGGTAGAGGGAATCTTCAAAAGATACAAACAGACCGATCTGAATGCATGCACGATTCACCGCTACATCAGGTAGCGGTGCTTAGACGTACTAAACCCTCTCCTCAACACACACACTGTCCTGTTTGTGATCCCTGTGGTACTACCAGTTAAGGCATTCCGTCACAGGGCAGGATGGAGCTAATCACTCCCCTATATTATTTGCCTCACTTTAATTACGTGTTCTCTGTTGTTCGAGCCCTTTCCTCATCTCGCCGTGCGCGCTTTATCATTTGCGTGATGATATTATCTGCTGTATTCCAATTTTCTTCCGATGATAGCATGAACCTTATGACGGACTCAACGGTTAAGACTTCTGGCATTTTTTCTTGCAATACTTCTCTGGCCACATCAAATCTGCCGCACTCTACTAGGATATGCTGCGCGTTCTCACTGCTATCCATGGTTTTAGGTTTGGAATTAACCTGTACGTCCATCTTCCTTTTTGTGAAGAGTTCCATCGTTCTTGCCATTCCCTGATGGCACATTCATCAGTGGTGATCCTGTTTTGGTTAGGTCTTCCGTTAACGTTGTTGTAGAATAGGGCTGCATTTCGTCTCGCTGCTATATCTACGGGTAACCGAGCTGCTATGACATTAGCAGCATCACTTGATACTGTTCGAAATGCGCAGCAAATTCTCAACGAGGACAGTCTGTAAGCCGAGTGTAGGCCACTCATATATGTTTTGCAAGTGGTTGCCTTCGCCCATATAGATGCTGCGTACATCATTATGGATGTATTAACACTGGCGAGTAACGTTCTTATTGGCTGCCTTGGTCCACCTATATTTGGCATAAGCCTTGCCAGAGCTGCTCCAACTCGTGCCGCCTTTTCGCTTGTCGCCCGCAAGTGTTCCTTAAAGGATAGCCTATGATCAAGGAGAACCCCCAGGTATCTGATGGATGGGCTGGACGTTAAAGTGTGCCCGCCTATTCGTATATCCAATGTTTCAACTTTCTTGCGGCTACTGATTAGGACTGCCTCTGTCTTGTGCGCCGCCAGGTCCAGTTTTGCAGCTTGTAGCCATTCTTTAACCCTTTGTATTGTTGTATTACAGCTTTGTGCCACCGCATCTATCGTCTTCGCGACCACTACAATTGCGATGTCGTCCGCATACCCAACGATGTTGACTCCGGCGGGTTTATCGATCCTTAAGACACCGTCATACATGATATTCCACAGAATAGGGCCTAGGACTGACCCTTGAGGGACTCCAGCGCTCACGGTGTATGCTTTGGGACCATCTTCTGTGTCGTACATAAGCTTTCTGTTCTCGAAATAGCTATTTATAATTCTTATTAGGTACTTTGGGACGTTTAGCCTGGTTAGTGCTACAATTACCTGCTCCTAGTTTGCTGAGTTGAGTCCAGCGTTACTACCGCACAGCATTGCTTTTTCCCTCCCAACCATCTTGTGCCTTCTATTGCCTTTTCCGCTATATTGCAGACTTGATAAATGGCATGGGTGGTACTGCGATGCTTCCGGAAACCGAATTGTTGATTGGATAGTCCAGCCCGTCCTTCTGTTACCGCTTCCAGCCTTTGGCAAATTATCTTTTCAAGAACTTTTCCTGCTGTATCGAGCATGCAGAGTGGTCTATATGATGATGGCTCATTCAGAGGTTTATCCCCTTTGCGAAGGAGGACGAGTCTCTGCTTTTTCCAGCGCTCAGGGAACTTTCCTTCTCTGAGGCAGGAGGTATACAGGTCGGCAAAAATATGAGGCTTCCTCGTCATTGAGGTCTTGAGGACCATGTTCGGAATACCATCTAGGCCTGGCGTCTTTTTGCTTTTTAGGTTGGTTGCGATTTCTTTTATCTCTGATTCTGTCACTGGTGGGATTTCTTCGTCTAGCGCGTCTAATGGTTGTGGTATGAACTGGCTGTGTTGCGGGAATAGTCCCTCCACGATTTGGCGCATTATGGCAGGGCAGACAGGTGTGTTGGTAGGTTTGCCCTTAGTTTTCTTCATCACTATCTTGTACGCGCTTCCCCATGGGTTTTTTTGGACCTCATCTATAAGAGCTGACTTTTGCTTTTCGCGATAGCCTTGCGCAGTTCCTTTCTTTTAGCTTTGAAGGCCGTACACAGCCGTTCATACCCATTTCTTGCTCTTGTGCGCTGTGTTTTCCTGCGTAGCGCATTGCACTCAGAACGTAATTTCGCAATGGTTTCATTCCACCATATTACCGGGGTTCTGTGGTTTCCATTTTTCTGAAGCGGCATTGATGCTTCACATATATTTGTAATAGACCGCATCACGCCGTTGGCTTTCTCCTCTGCTTCTCCAAAGATTAGCTCCATATTGTCGACTAGCATGTGCAACATGTCATTGTCCAGTTTCTTATTATTCCATCGAATCAATTGCGCTTTCCTCCCTGCCTGCCGTTGAGGATGCGTAGTTGTATGTCGTATCTCGAACATGATTGCTTTGTGGTCACTGTTCGTGTATGCTCCAGTGACCTTCCATGTGCTATGTCTAATTAACGAACTGCTCATAAAAGTCAAGTCGATTATTGATTAGCCTCTACCGTTATCGTAGGTTCATTTATTTTCGCTGTTTACCAGCACCAGGTTTAGATTGGAAAATGTTTCTAGAACTGCTTCTCCTCTTTGATTCGTTCTTATACTTCCCCACTCCAGTGCCCACGCGTTGAAATCGCCTGCCACTACAGCTGGGGATTTTCCTCTTACTGCGAGCGCTAGTCTGTCTAGGTTTACTCGGAATTCTTGTATGCTGAGACTTGGTGGTGCATAGCAGCTGAAGAAATGTATTCCCTTTATTTTCGCATATGCAAAACCATCCTGCAGGTCTTGTGGTCTATAATCCAGTGGTAAACCCGCGCACGTGCACATAGCCGCTTTTCCCGTTCCGTCCTTTACCCAGTTGTGACTGTTCGTGGGAATTTTATAGGGTTCGCTTATGATGAGGATATCAGTTTTCGATCGAATCGATTTGTGACAGGAGGTCTTGGGCCACTTCGCAATGATTAAGGTTTATTTGTATTCACTTAACCATGTTTTCCAGACATCTTTTGAACTGCTATCTTATATTTGGGGCATCTTGGTCCGCCTGTTGGGTGATCACTTTTGCCCGGAGAGCATAGCATACATTTTTCCGTATTTTTGCATTCCATTGCCTTGTGCCCTTCGATTCCGCATTTGAGGCAGGCATTGGACAGTTCCGTGCTATATGCCCATAGTCGAGGCATTTAAAGCACCAGGCGGCTTTTAGCAGCTCCTGTGAGTCTCCTACTGGGACGCTTATCAGGGCTATCTGGGTCCCATCTCGTGTATGTCGGAGTGACTTGATAGCGCTGGCACTTAACAATCCAATGTTTGGGAATTGCTCTTTGAATGCACTACGGATATCCTCTCGGGTTGTCACCTCGTCTAAGTCTCGACACTCAATGACCACTTGGTGACTTAGCCTTCTTAGCTGTTGGTAGCCGTTCGATCGGCCCCTCCATGTCGCGCTAACGTTTGTCATGTGCCTTTCGCAACATACTTTCTTCAGGAGCGGTCTGGTCAGGTACGTAGTCCAGTTCCGGTAGTCTATCCGTCGCGTGTCCCCGCGCCAGCTTCTTCTGCAAGTCCGCGATTGAGCTGATGAGGCCCCTCATGTCTTGGTTGACGTGCCTCTGCTTCTTGGTGTAGGCGATGAGTTCATTAATCTTACGCCCAAGTTCAACAGTGACACCCTTTGCTCCTGAACTATCTCCCGAGCTTTTGGTAGTCTCAGGGTTGCTCATTGGGGTGATCGCGGATTCGGGGCTTTTCTTCGCCGTCAGGGTTGTTGGCTGAATTTTGGCTAGAGTCACATGCTTATTATCTTCTGCTGGTTTCCTTATTTGGGTAGGGGTTACCACAACGGGTGCCGTCTCGTTCTTCTTTGCCTTACTTGGCGCCTCAGTGCAAAAGTCCAGCATCGTAGTGAGTTTTGCGTTTTTGGGGTTAACCGCCCGCCCCTCTCCTACTATGGGCTTTCTTATTGGGGTATGACCTTCGGGTGGAAACACTGGTGGGGATCTCATTATCCCTGACTTCCTTCTGAATGGGTCGAACTCCTGGATTGTGTCAAGGGATCCTCCCTGTTCATCCCCTTGCGTTGACTCCATCCCCCTATGGACCAGGGGAGGGAGTGCCTCGACAGCGTCAGCAGTCTCTGCCAGGTGCTATCAGGACAAATGTAAGACACAAACTTATCCGTGTTCTCACAGCCCTTCACTAGGGTTTTTTATATAGATTTATTTAATTTGCTTAATTTTATTTAGTTTAAACTATTTATTTTATTTACTTTTATTATTATATAGTTTAGCTTAATTTTATTTTGTTTTTATTTATTTTATTTACTTTTATTTTATTTTTAATTTTCTTTATTATTATTATTATTTTTTTATGTTTATTTTTATTTTATTTTATTTTATTTATTTTATTATGTTTTATTGTTTTCCGTATGTTATTTTGTTTTATATCATGTTTGAATGATTTATTTATTTTGCTATTTATTTTATTTATTGTTGCTTTAATTTATTTTATTTTATTTACTTATTTATTTTATTTTAATTATTTATTTTATTTATTTATTTTTTATGTTATTATTATTATTTTGTTTTATTTTTAATTAATTTTTATTTATTAATTTTATTTATTTAATTTTATGTAATTTTATTTTATTTGATTTTATTATACTATATTTTATTTTATTTGTGCTTATTTAGTTTTATTTAATTTGATTTATTTTATTATTATATAATTTTATTTAAATTTATTTAGATTAATTTAATTTTATATTATTTTATTTTATTTAATTTAATTTTATGTTATTTTATTTTATCTAATTTAATTTGATTTGACTTAATTTAGTACCTTAGTTTTATTTTATCTTATCGCTTATTTTAATTTTATTTAATTTAAATTTAAAATTGTTTTTCTATTTTTAACTTAATTTAATTTGATTTGACTTAACTTTGCTTATTATACTTAACTACTTTAATTTAAACAATGTTGTAAGATTTTGGGTCACCCTGTTTGCTGATCTTTCTGAACGCCTCCTTCCAGACGTCCCTGTCGGTAGACGTCAATCGGACAGCTGGTTCGCTACGTAGAATTTGTCGGGCAGTTGACTGACGTCTAGCCACCTGCACTCATACAGGTTGTTGTTTATTTGGTTTTTGTTGTTATTTATGGTTATTATGGTATGTTATTTTGATTGATTTTGATTTATGTTATTTTGGCGAGAAAAATAACGTTTAATTTTCACAACACAGGAGCCGTGGTCACCAGCTTTTTTTCCATCAGATATGAGGACGGCCACTAGTGCATCGGATTCTACCTATGCCGGATGCTCGCGAGGTTTTTTAATTATTATTTAATTTAAAAGTTTGTTAGCGCACAATTTCACTTTCTTTCACTTTCAGATCAATCCACGTTGTCCCATTGAGGTCAGGTCGTTTTGCCCTATCTGTTGGCAAATAAGTTGGTTCGTCAGTACTCATTAAAATACTTTTATTTATTCTTGTGTATGAATGGGGTGAGCGAGTAGGTGTGTCTGTGGCAATGGAGAAGTCAGAGATGATGTTGCTCAAAGGCACATTGTCTTTGGCCCGCCCTCCATGTGTCAGATTGAATGGCGTTTCCTTGAGGTATGCGACCGAGGTGAGATATCTCGGAATTTCCATGAGGGAAAGGATGGGGTTCTTGCCTCACGTCGTGTGGCTCAGGAAGCGTCTATTGTCTGTGGCAGTGCAAGTGCGTCGAGTGCTCAGGAGTGAATGGGGCCTGAGTAGACGTGCCGTCCGTACCATATATTGCGGTCTGTTTGTTGCCTGTGCAACATATGGGGCGCATGTGTGGTGGGGAGCGGTAGTCAAAACCCAGGTAAAGCTAGAATATTGTCATGTCAAAGAGTTATGTTGTTAGCATGTATGCCTGTGTGTCGGACTGTGTCGACTGATGCATTACAGGTTCTGATGGGAATGCCACCTTTGGATCTGGAAGTAATACGAGCCAGTATTGCTTTTGGACTTCGAAGGGGGCTGCCCCCGCTGAATGACTGGTTTCAGTATGTTGACATAGACGGCATGAGTGAAAGTCAACGTAGAAGAGCGTTGAAGGAGCTTGTGTTGCGTAAATGGCAATCTCGATGGCATGAGTCGGTTAATGGGAGGGTTACCTACGGCTTCATTCGGGATGTCCGGTTTGTAGAAAACAATCCGGATTTTGGTTTTGGCCTTAGTCCTGGGTTTTCTGCTGACTGGACATGGCTCTCTTAATGCATTTTTGCATGAGAGAGTTCCGGATGTGGCCCAGGGCCAGGAGTGTTCATGTGGAGCACCTCTGGAAGACAGTATGCATGTGTTGTGTGAATGTCCTTTATATAACGATATAAGGGATTTGAATGCGATGGGAGTGAAGTTGGTGAATGGTGTGTATGATGTGAAGGATGTATTAGCATCGAGAGAGCATTTTAATTGTGTTAATGTTTTTGCCCGCGAAGCATTCAGAAGACGTCGACTACAGCTGTAATATTTTGTGTGTTTGGTGTGTGAATGGGGCACTCTGTGGTCGAGTTGAATGATGGTGAATGGTGTGTTGAATGGGTTCCATTTTTTATGTGTGTTTTGTCCCGGGACGTTTTGCAGCGTTGGCGTTGCGTTGTGCGGCAGCGGCGTTGTGTTTTAGCGCTTGGTCACCAGTCAGGACGGTAGGACGTCCAAGGGTAGTAGCTCATCTGCTACAACACCTGACCGGAGGTTTTCTGGTACCACGGTAGCCAGGTTAGCCCAAGAGATGGCTTAGGCCATCTCTGCTGGCTAGTTGGGAACGGCCCTTCGGGGAGTTTCGTGGTGGCTGTGGTTTAATACCTACATCGCAGGTAGAGTGTTAGCTCGGCGTGAGTTGTGTATTTCAACCCGGTGCCGTGACCGATAGAACGGAAGATGGTGTTAGATAGGCCTCGCTCCACACCCAAGGGGTAGACTCATGCTCCTACGCATGAGTAATAAATTTGGTACTATCGGTAACATTGTGTTACCGGTGGGGCGTTGACTGACGCATTGTTTACAGTCCGGTGCTAAGACCACCGTGGAATTGAGCCTTCACGGCAGGTGTCCACGTTAAACACATATAAGGATTCTGTCCCTGTCATTCAGGGAATATAGAATTAAAATAAAAAAAAAAAAAAATAATAAAGTTTTTCAAATTTTATTTCTAAAAAATTAAAATTAATATTTATAATGTAAGAATATATCAGATTCTTTACAATTTAATTTTATATAATAAAATTTTATAATATGATAATAAGAATTTTTAATTCTATATCATGAATATAATTTATAAATGTCACATACATTTATAAAATGCATTGAAATAGTAAAGGTATTTAAAATATATATATTTAAAAAAATATTATTTATTCAACAAACATTTAATTATATAACTTTTATTAAATTGAACGAATATAGCTATAAATATTGGCTTATTCGTCAACACTTATGTTGTTTAAATGATATTTTTAATATGAATATCAAAATGTTTATAAAATATAAACATTATTCTGGTTGATCCTGCCAGTAGTTATATGCTTGTCTCAAAGATTAAGCCATGCATGTCTAAGTACACACGAATTAAAAGTGAGGCTCATTATATCAGTTATGGTTCCTTAGATCGTTAACAGTTACTTGGATAACCGTGGTAATTCTAGAGCTAATACATGCAATATAAACACGGACCTTTTGGAACGTGTGCTTTTATTAGGCTAAAACCAAACGATCATTTGGTCGTTATATTGGTGAACTCTAGATAACTTGCAGATCGTATGGTCTCGTACCGACGACAGATCTTTCAAATGTCTGCCCTATCAACTTTTGATGGTAGTATCTAGGACTACCATGGTTGCAACGGGTAACGGGGAATCAGGGTTCGATTCCGGAGAGGGAGCCTGAGAAACGGCTACCACATCTAAGGAAGGTAGCAGGCGCGTAATTACCCACATCCCAGCTCGGGGAGGTAGTGACGGTTTTTATATAAATTTATTTAATTTGCTTAATTTTATTTAGTTTTAACTACTTATTTTATTTACTTTTATTATTATATAGTTTAGCTTAATTTTATTTGTTTTTATTATTTTATTTACTTTTATTTTATTTTTAATTTTCTTTATTATTATTATTATTTTTTTATGTTTATTTTTATTTTATTTATTTATTTATTTTATTATGTTTTATTGTTTTCCGTATGTTATTTTGTTTTATATCATGTTTGAATGATTTATTTATTTTGCTATTTATTTTATTTATTGTTGCTTTAATTTATTTATTTATATTACTTATTTATTTTATTTAATTATTTATTTATTTTATTTATTTTTTTTTATTTATTTTTTATTTATTATTATTATTTTATTTTATTTTTAATTAATTTTTATTATTTAATTTATTTATTTAATTTTATGTAATTTTATTTTATTTGATTTTATTATACTATATTTTTATTTATTGTGCTTATTTTAGTTATTTAATTTGATTTATTTTATTATTATATAATTTTAATTTTTTTAAATTTATTTAGATTTATTTATTTTATATTATTTATTTTATTTTATTTAATTAATTTTATGTATTTTATTTTATCTAATTTATTTGATTTGACTACCTTACTACCTTATTTTATTTATGTCGCTTATTTAATTTTATTTAATTTAAATTTAAAATTGATTTTCTATTTTTAACTTAATTTAATTTGATTTGACTAACTTATCTTATTATACTTAACTACTTTAATTAAACAATGTTGTAAGACTTTGGGTCACCTGTTTGCTGGCCTTCTGAACGCCTCCTTCCAGACGTCCCTGTCGGTAGACGTCAATCGGACAGCTGGTTCGCTACGTAAATTTGGCGGGCAGTTTGACTGACGTCTAGCCACCTGCACTCATACAGGTTATTGTTTATTTGGTTTTTGTTGTTATTTATGGTTATTATGGTTTGTTATTTTGATTGATTTTGATTTATGTTATTTTGGCGAGAAAAATAACTTTTAATTTTCACAACACAGGAGCCGTGGTCACCAGCTTTTTTCCATCAGATATGAGGACGGCCACTAGTGCATCGGATTCTACCTATGCCGGATGCTCGCGAGGTTTTTTAATTATTATTTAATTTAAAAGTTTGTTAGCGCACAATTTCACTTTCTTTCACTTTCAGATCAATCCACGTTTCCCATTGAGGTCAGGTCGTTTTGCCCTATCTGTTGGCAAATAAGTTGGTTCGTCAGTACTCATTAAAATACTTTTATTTATTCTTGTGTATGAATGGGTGAGCGAGTAGGTGTGTCTGTGGCAATGGAGAAGTCAGAGATGATGTGCTCAAAGGCACATTGTCTTTGGCCCGCCCTCCATGTGTCAGATTGAATGGCGTTTCCTTGAGGTATGCGACCGAGGTGAGATATCTCGGAATTTCCATGAGGGAAAGGATGGGGTTCTTGCCTCACGTCGTGTGGCTCAGGAAGCGTCTATTGTCTGTGGCAGTGCAAGTGCGTCGAGTGCTCAGGAGTGAATGGGGGGCCTGAGTAGACGTGCCGTCCGTACCATATATTGCGGTCTATTTGTTGCCTGTGCAAACATATGGGGCGCATGTGTGGTGGGGAGCGGTAGTCAAAAACCCAGGTAAAGCTAGAATATTGTCATGTCAAAGAGTTATGTTGTTAGCATGTATGCCTGTGTGGTCGGACTGTGTCGACTGATGCATTACAGGTTCTGATGGGAATGCCACCTTTGGATCTGGAAGTAATACGAGCCAGTATTGCTTTTGACTTCGAAGGGGGCTGCCCCCGCTGAATGACTGGTTGCAGTATGTTGACATAGACGGCATGTGTGAAAGTCAACGTAGAAGAGCGTTGAAGGAGCTTGTGTTGCGTAAATGGCAATCTCGATGGCATGAGTCGGTTAATGGGAGGGTTACCTACGGCTTCATTCGGGATGTCCGGTTTGTAGAGAACAATCCGGATTTTGGTTTTGGCCTTAGTCTGGGTTTTCTGCTGACTGGACATGGCTCTCTTAATGCATTTTTGCATGAGAGAGTTCCGGATGTGGCCCAGGGCCAGGGGTGTTCATGTGGAGCACCTCTGGAAGACAGTATGCATGTGTTGTGTGAATGTCCCTTTATAACGATATAAGGGATTTGAATGCGATGGGAGTGAAGTTGGTGAATGGTGTGTATGATGTGAAGGATGTATTAGCATCGAGAGAGCATTTTAATTGTGTTAATGTTTTTGCCCGCGAAGCATTCAGAAGACGTCGACTACAGCTGTAATATTTTGTGTGTGTGTGTGCGAATGGGGCAACTCTGTGGTCGAGTTGAATGATGGTGAATGGTGTGTGAATGGGTTCCATTTTTATGTTGTGTTTGTCCCGGGACGTTTTGCAGCGTTGGCGTTGCGTTGTGCGGCAGCGGCGTTGCGTTTTTAGCGCTTGGTCACCAGTCCAGGACGGTAGGACGTCCAACTGGTAGTAGCTCATCTGCTACAACACCTGACCGGAGGTTTTCTGGTACCACGGGTAGCCAGTTAGCCCAAGAGATGGCTTAGGCCATCTCTGCTGGCTAGTTGGGAACGGCCCTTCGGGGAGTTTCGTGGTGGCTGTGGTTTAATACCTACATCGCAGGTAGAGTGTTAGCTCGGCGTGGAGTTGTGTATTTTCAACCCGGTGCCGTGACCGATAGAACGGAAGAGGTGTTAGATAGGCCTCGCTCCACACCCAGGGGTAGACTCATGCTCCTACGCATGAGTAATAAATTTGGTACTATCGGTAACATTGTGTTACCGGTGGGGCGTTGACTGACGCATTGTTTACAGTCCCGGTGCTAAGACCACCGTGGAATTGAGCCTTCACGGCAGGTGTCCACGTTAAACACATATAAGGATTCTGTCCCTGTCATTCAGGGAATATAGAATTAAAATAAAAAAAAAAAAAAATAATAAAGTTTATCAAATTTTATTTCTAAAAAAATTAAAATTAAATATTTATAATGTAAAGAATATATCAGATTCTTTACAATTTAATTTTATATATTAAAAATTTTATAATATGATAATAAGAATTTTTAATTCTATATCATGAATATAATTTATAAATGTCAACATACATTTATAAAATGCATTGAAAATAGTAAATGTATTTAAAATATATATATTTAAAAAAATATTATTTTATTCAACAAACATTTAATTATATAACTTTTTATTAAATTGAACGAATATAGCTATAAATATTGGCTTATTTCGTCAACACTTATGTTGTTTAAATGATATTTTTAATATGAAATATCAAAATGTTTATAAAATATAAACATTATTCTGGTTGATCCTGCCAGTAGTTATATGCTTGTCTCAAAGATTAAGCCATGCATGTCTAAGTACACACGAATTAAAAGTGAGGCTCATTATATCAGTTATGGTTCCTTAGATCGTTAACAGTTACTTGGATAACCGTGGTAATTCTAGAGCTAATACATGCAATATAAACACGGACCTTTTGGAACGTGTGCTTTTATTAGGCTAAAACCAAACGATCATTTGGTCGTTATATTGGTTGAACTCTAGATAACTTGCAGATCGTATGGTCTCGTACCGACGACAGATCTTTCAAATGTCTGCCCTATCAACTTTTGATGGTAGTTATGGTTGCAACGGGTAACGGGGAATCAGGGTTCGATTCCGGAGAGGGAGCCTGAGAAACGGCTACCACATCTAAGGAAGGTAGCAGGCGCGTAATTACCCACTCCCAGCTCGGGGAGGTAGTGACGGTTTTTTATATAAATTTATTTAATTTGCTTAATTTTATTTAGTTTTAACTACTTATTTTATTTACTTTTATTATTATATAGTTTAGCTTAATTTTATTTTGTTTTTATTTATTTATTTACTTTATTTTATTTTAATTTTCTTTATTATTATTATTATTTTTTTATGTTTATTTTTATTTTATTTTATTTTATTTATTTTATTATGTTTTATTGTTTTCCGTATGTTATTTTGTTTTATATCATGTTTGAATGATTTATTTATTTTGCTATTTATTTTATTTATTGTTGCTTTAATTTATTTTATTTTATTTACTTATTTATTTTATTTTAATTATTTATTTTATTTATTTATTTATTTTTTATGTTATTATTATTATTTTATTTTATTTTTAATTAATTTTTATTTATTTAATTTTATTTATTTAATTTATGTAATTTTATTTTATTTGATTTTATTATACTATATTTTATTTTATTTGTGCTTATTTAGTTTTATTTAATTTGATTTATTTTATTATTATATAATTTTAATTTTATTTAAATTTATTTAGATTTATTTAATTTTATATTATTTTATTTTATTTAATTTAATTTTATGTTATTTTATTTTATCTAATTTAATTTGATTTGACTACCTTACTACCTTATTTTATTTATGTTCGCTTATTTTAATTTTATTTAATTTAAATTTAAAATTGATTTTCTATTTTTAACTTAATTTAATTTGATTTGACTTAACTTATCTTATTATACTTAACTACTTTAATTTAAACAATGTTGTAAGACTTTGGGTCACCCTGTTTGCTGATCCTTCTGAACGCCTCCTTCCAGACGTCCCTGTCGGTAGACGTCAATCGGACAGCTGGTTCGCTACGTAGAATTTGGCGGGCAGTTGACTGACGTCTAGCCACCTGCACTCATACAGGTTATTGTTTATTTGGTTTTTGTTGTTATTTATGGTTATTATGGTTTGTTATTTTGATTGATTTTGATTTATGTTATTTTGGCGAGAAAAATAACTTTTAATTTTCACAACACAGGAGCCGTGGTCACCAGCTTTTTTCCATCAGATATGAGGACGGCCACTAGTGCATCGGATTCTACCTATGCCGGATGCTCGCGAGGTTTTTTAATTATTATTTAATTTAAAAGTTTGTTAGCGCACAATTTCACTTTCTTTCACTTTCAGATCAATCCACGTTGTCCCATTGAGGTCAGGTCGTTTTGCCCTATCTGTTGGCAAATAAGTTGGTTCGTCAGTACTCATTAAAATACTTTTATTTATTCTTGTGTATGAATGGGGTGAGCGAGTAGGTGTGTCTGTGGCAATGGAGAAGTCAGAGATGATGTTGCTCAAAGGCACATTGTCTTTGGCCCGCCCTCCATGTGTCAGATTGAATGGCGTTTCCTTGAGGTATGCGACCGAGGTGAGATATCTCGGAATTTCCATGAGGGAAAGGATGGGGTTCTTGCCTCACGTCGTGTGGCTCAGGAAGCGTCTATTGTCTGTGGCAGTGCAAGTGCGTCGAGTGCTCAGGAGTGAATGGGGCCTGAGTAGACGTGCCGTCCGTACCATATATTGCGGTCTGTTTGTTGCCTGTGCAACATATGGGGCGCATGTGTGGTGGGGAGCGGTAGTCAAAAACCCAGGTAAAGCTAGAATATTGTCATGTCAAAGAGTTATGTTGTTAGCATGTATGCCTGTGTGTCGGACTGTGTCGACTGATGCATTACAGGTTCTGATGGGAATGCCACCTTTGGATCTGGAAGTAATACGAGCCAGTATTGCTTTTGGACTTCGAAGGGGGCTGCCCCCGCTGAATGACTGGTTTCAGTATGTTGACATAGACGGCATGAGTGAAAGTCAACGTAGAAGAGCGTTGAAGGAGCTTGTATTGCGTAAATGGCAATCTCGATGGCATGAGTCGGTTAATGGGAGGGTTACCTACGGCTTCATTCGGGATGTCCGGTTTGTAGAAAACAATCCGGATTTTGGTTTTGGCCTTAGTCTGGGTTTTCTGCTGACTGGACATGGCTCTCTTAATGCATTTTTGCATGAGAGAGTTCCGGATGTGGCCCAGGGCCAGGAGTGTTCATGTGGAGCACCTCTGGAAGACAGTATGCATGTGTTGTGTGAATGTCCTTTATATAACGATATAAGGGATTTGAATGCGATGGGAGTGAAGTTGGTGAATGGTGTGTATGATGTGAAGGATGTATTAGCATCGAGAGAGCATTTTAATTGTGTTAATGTTTTTGTCCGCGAAGCATTCAGAAGACGTCGACTACAGCTGTAATATTTTGTGTGTTTGGTGTGTGAATGGGGCAACTCTGTGGTCGAGTTGAATGATGGTGAATGGTGTGTGAATGGGTTCCATTTTTATGTTGTGTTTTGTCCCGGGACGTTTTGCAGCGTTGGCGTTGCGTTGTGCGGCAGCGGCGTTGTGTTTTTAGCGCTTGGTCACCAGTCCAGGACGGTAGGACGTCCAAGTGGTAGTAGCTCATCTGCTACAACACCTGACCGGAGGTTTTCTGGTACCACGGGTAGCCAGTTAGCCCAAGAGATGGCTTAGGCCATCTCTGCTGGCTAGTTGGGAACGGCCCTTCGGGGAGTTTCGTGGTGGCTGTGGTTTAATACCTACATCGCAGGTAGAGTGTTAGCTCGGCGTGGAGTTGTGTATTTCAACCCGGTGCCGTGACCGATAGAACGGAAGAGGTGTTAGATAGGCCTCGCTCCACACCCAAGGGGTAGACTCATGCTCCTACGCATGAGTAATAAATTTGGTACTATCGGTAACATTGTGTTACCGGTGGGGCGTTGACTGACGCATTGTTTACAGTCCGGTGCTAAGACCACCGTGGAATTGAGCCTTCACGGCAGGTGTCCACGTTAAACACATATAAGGATTTCTGTCCCTGTCATTCAGGGAATATAGAATTAAAATAAAAAAAAAAAAAAATAATAAAGTTTTTCAAATTTTATTTCTAAAAAAATTAAAATTAAATATTTATAATGTAAAGAATATATCAGATTCTTTACAATTTAATTTTATATAATAAAAATTTTATAATATGATAATAAGAATTTTTAATTCTATATCATGAATATAAATTTATAAATGTCAACATACATTTATAAAATGCATTGAAAATAGTAAATGTATTTAAAATATATATATTTAAAAAAATATTATTTTATTCAACAAACATTTAATTATATAACTTTTTATTAAATTGAACGAATATAGCTATAAATATTGGCTTATTTCGTCAACACTTATGTTGTTTAAATGATATTTTTAATATGAAATATCAAAATGTTTATAAAATATAAACATTATTCTGGTTGATCCTGCCAGTAGTTATATGCTTGTCTCAAAGATTAAGCCATGCATGTCTAAGTACACACGAATTAAAAGTGAGGCTCATTATATCAGTTATGGTTCCTTAGATCGTTAACAGTTACTTGGATAACCGTGGTAATTCTAGAGCTAATACATGCAATATAAACACGGACCTTTTGGAACGTGTGCTTTTATTAGGCTAAAACCAAACGATCATTTGGTCGTTATATTGGTTGAACTCTAG
The DNA here is from genome assembly GCA_017309665.1 of Coelopa frigida. NCBI lineage: Eukaryota > Metazoa > Arthropoda > Insecta > Diptera > Coelopidae > Coelopa > Coelopa frigida. The sequence goes on from CM029562.1 coordinate 20,148,666, forward strand.
ATAACTTGCAGATCGTATGGTCTCGTACCGACGACAGATCTTTCAAATGTCTGCCCTATCAACTTTTGATGGTAGTATGGTTGCAACGGGTAACGGGGAATCAGGGTTCGATTCCGGAGAGGGAGCCTGAGAAACGGCTACCACATCTAAGGAAGGTAGCAGGCGCGTAATTACCCACTCCCAGCTCGGGGAGGTAGTGACGGTTTTTTATATAAATTTATTTAATTTGCTTAATTTTATTTAGTTTTAACTACTTATTTTATTTACTTTTATTATTATATAGTTTAGCTTAATTTTATTTTGTTTTTATTTATTTTATTTACTTTTATTTTATTTTTAATTTTCTTTATTATTATTATTATTTTTTTATGTTTATTTTTATTTTATTTTATTTTATTTATTTTATTATGTTTTATTGTTTTCCGTATGTTATTTTGTTTTATATCATGTTTGAATGATTTATTTATTTTGCTATTTATTTTATTTATTGTTGCTTTAATTTATTTTATTTTATTTACTTATTTATTTTATTTTAATTATTTATTTTATTTATTTATTTATTTTTTATGTTATTATTATTATTTTATTTTATTTTTAATTAATTTTTATTTATTTAATTTTATTTATTTAATTTTATGTAATTTTATTTTATTTGATTTTATTATACTATATTTTATTTTATTTGTGCTTATTTAGTTTTATTTAATTTGATTTATTTTATTATTATATAATTTTAATTTTATTTAAATTTATTTAGATTTATTTAATTTTATATTATTTTATTTTATTTAATTTAATTTTATGTTATTTTATTTTATCTAATTTAATTTGATTTGACTACCTTACTACCTTATTTTATTTATGTTCGCTTATTTTAATTTTATTTAATTTAAATTTAAAATTGATTTTCTATTTTTAACTTAATTTAATTTGATTTGACTTAACTTATCTTATTATACTTAACTACTTTAATTTAAACAATGTTGTAAGACTTTGGGTCACCCTGTTTGCTGATCCTTCTGAACGCCTCCTTCCAGACGTCCCTGTCGGTAGACGTCAATCGGACAGCTGGTTCGCTACGTAGAATTTGGCGGGCAGTTGACTGACGTCTAGCCACCTGCACTCATACAGGTTATTGTTTATTTGGTTTTTGTTGTTATTTATGGTTATTATGGTTTGTTATTTTGATTGATTTTGATTTATGTTATTTTGGCGAGAAAAATAACTTTTAATTTTCACAACACAGGAGCCGTGGTCACCAGCTTTTTTCCATCAGATATGAGGACGGCCACTAGTGCATCGGATTCTACCTATGCCGGATGCTCGCGAGGTTTTTTAATTATTATTTAATTTAAAAGTTTGTTAGCGCACAATTTCACTTTCTTTCACTTTCAGATCAATCCACGTTGTCCCATTGAGGTCAGGTCGTTTTGCCCTATCTGTTGGCAAATAAGTTGGTTCGTCAGTACTCATTAAAATACTTTTATTTATTCTTGTGTATGAATGGGGTGAGCGAGTAGGTGTGTCTGTGGCAATGGAGAAGTCAGAGATGATGTTGCTCAAAGGCACATTGTCTTTGGCCCGCCCTCCATGTGTCAGATTGAATGGCGTTTCCTTGAGGTATGCGACCGAGGTGAGATATCTCGGAATTTCCATGAGGGAAAGGATGGGGTTCTTGCCTCACGTCGTGTGGCTCAGGAAGCGTCTATTGTCTGTGGCAGTGCAAGTGCGTCGAGTGCTCAGGAGTGAATGGGGCCTGAGTAGACGTGCCGTCCGTACCATATATTGCGGTCTGTTTGTTGCCTGTGCAACATATGGGGCGCATGTGTGGTGGGGAGCGGTAGTCAAAAACCCAGGTAAAGCTAGAATATTGTCATGTCAAAGAGTTATGTTGTTAGCATGTATGCCTGTGTGTCGGACTGTGTCGACTGATGCATTACAGGTTCTGATGGGAATGCCACCTTTGGATCTGGAAGTAATACGAGCCAGTATTGCTTTTGGACTTCGAAGGGGGCTGCCCCCGCTGAATGACTGGTTGCAGTATGTTGACATAGACGGCATGAGTGAAAGTCAACGTAGAAGAGCGTTGAAGGAGCTTGTGTTGCGTAAATGGCAATCTCGATGGCATGAGTCGGTTAATGGGAGGGTTACCTACGGCTTCATTCGGGATGTCCGGTTTGTAGAAAACAATCCGGATTTTGGTTTTGGCCTTAGTCTGGGTTTTCTGCTGACTGGACATGGCTCTCTTAATGCATTTTTGCATGAGAGAGTTCCGGATGTGGCCCAGGGCCAGGAGTGTTCATGTGGAGCACCTCTGGAAGACAGTATGCATGTGTTGTGTGAATGTCCTTTATATAACGATATAAGGGATTTGAATGCGATGGGAGTGAAGTTGGTGAATGGTGTGTATGATGTGAAGGATGTATTAGCATCGAGAGAGCATTTTAATTGTGTTAATGTTTTTGCCCGCGAAGCATTCAGAAGACGTCGACTACAGCTGTAATATTTTGTGTGTTTGGTGTGTGAATGGGGCAACTCTGTGGTCGAGTTGAATGATGGTGAATGGTGTGTGAATGGGTTCCATTTTTATGTTGTGTTTTGTCCCGGGACGTTTTGCAGCGTTGGCGTTGCGTTGTGCGGCAGCGGCGTTGTGTTTTTAGCGCTTGGTCACCAGTCCAGGACGGTAGGACGTCCAAGTGGTAGTAGCTCATCTGCTACAACACCTGACCGGAGGTTTTCTGGTACCACGGGTAGCCAGTTAGCCCACGAGATGGCTTAGGCCATCTCTGCTGGCTAGTTGGGAACGGCCCTTCGGGGAGTTTCGTGGTGGCTGTGGTTTAATACCTACATCGCAGGTAGAGTGTTAGCTCGGCGTGGAGTTGTGTATTTCAACCCGGTGCCGTGACCGATAGAACGGAAGAGGTGTTAGATAGGCCTCGCTCCACACCCAAGGGGTAGACTCATGCTCCTACGCATGAGTAATAAATTTGGTACTATCGGTAACATTGTGTTACCGGTGGGGCGTTGACTGACGCATTGTTTACAGTCCGGTGCTAAGACCACCGTGGAATTGAGCCTTCACGGCAGGTGTCCACGTTAAACACATATAAGGATTTCTGTCCCTGTCATTCAGGGAATATAGAATTAAAATAAAAAAAAAAAAAAATAATAAAGTTTTTCAAATTTTATTTCTAAAAAAATTAAAATTAAATATTTATAATGTAAAGAATATATCAGATTCTTTACAATTTAATTTTATATAATAAAAATTTTATAATATGATAATAAGAATTTTTAATTCTATATCATGAATATAAATTTATAAATGTCAACATACATTTATAAAATGCATTGAAAATAGTAAATGTATTTAAAATATATATATTTAAAAAAATATTATTTTATTCAACAAACATTTAATTATATAACTTTTTATTAAATTGAACGAATATAGCTATAAATATTGGCTTATTTCGTCAACACTTATGTTGTTTAAATGATATTTTTAATATGAAATATCAAAATGTTTATAAAATATAAACATTATTCTGGTTGATCCTGCCAGTAGTTATATGCTTGTCTCAAAGATTAAGCCATGCATGTCTAAGTACACACGAATTAAAAGTGAGGCTCATTATATCAGTTATGGTTCCTTAGATCGTTAACAGTTACTTGGATAACCGTGGTAATTCTAGAGCTAATACATGCAATATAAACACGGACCTTTTGGAACGTGTGCTTTTATTAGGCTAAAACCAAGCGATCATTTGGTCGTTATATTGGTTGAACTCTAGATAACTTGCAGATCGTATGGTCTCGTACCGACGACAGATCTTTCAAATGTCTGCCCTATCAACTTTTGATGGTAGTATCTAGGACTACCATGGTTGCAACGGGTAACGGGGAATCAGGGTTCGATTCCGGAGAGGGAGCCTGAGAAACGGCTACCACATCTAAGGAAGGTAGCAGGCGCGTAATTACCCACTCCCAGCTCGGGGAGGTAGTGACGGACTCATATCCGAGGCCCTGTAATTGGAATGAGTACACTTTAAATCCTTTAACAAGGACCTATTGGAGGGCAAGTCTGGTGCCAGCAGCCGCGGTAATTCCAGCTCCAATAGCGTATATTAAAGTTGTTGCGGTTAAAACGTTCGTAGTTGAATTTGTGCTTCATACGGGTAGTACAACTATATATGTAGTTTGTACATTACCTTATGTATGTAAGCGTATTATCGGTGGAGTTCTAATATATAAATTTATACATTGTATTGTTTATATATACCTCCTATTTAAACCTGCTTCAGTGCTCTTCATCGAGTGTTGTTGTGGGCCGGTACAATTACTTTGAACAAATTAGAGTGCTTAAAGCAGGCTCATAATGCCTGAATATTTTGTGCATGGAATAATGAAATAAGACCTCTGTTCTACTTTCATTGGTTTTTAGATCAAGAGGTAATGATTAATAGAAGCAGTTTGGGGGCATTAGTATTACGACGCGAGAGGTGAAATTCTTGGACCGTCGTAAGACTAACTTGGCGAAAGCATTTGCCAAAGATGTTTTCATTAATCAAGAACGAAAGTTAGAGGTTCGAAGGCGATCAGATACCGCCCTAGTTCTAACCATAAACGATGCCAGCTAGCAATTGGGTGTAGCTACTTCTATGGCTCTCTCAGTCGCTTCCCGGGAAACCAAAGCTTTTGGGCTCCGGGGGAAGTTCTTGCCTCACGTCGTGTGGCTCAGGAAGCGTCTATTGTCTGTGGCAGTGCAAGTGCGTCGAGTGCTCAGGAGTGAATGGGGCCTGGGTAGACGTGCCGTCCGTACCATATATTTCGGTCTGTTTGTTGCCTGTGCAACATATGGGGCGCATGTGTGGCTGTGGTTTAATACCTACATCGCAGGTAGAGTGTTAGCTCGGCGTGGAGTTGTGTATTTCAACCCGGTGCCGTGACCGATAGAACGGAAGAGGTGTTAGATAGGCCTCGCTCCACACCCAAGGGGTAGACTCATGCTCCTACGCATGAGTAATAATTTTGGTACTATCGGTAACATTGTGTTACCGGTGGGGCGTTGACTGACGCATTGTTTACAGTCCGGTGCTAAGACCACCGTGGAATTGAGCCTTCACGGCAGGTGTCCACGTTAAACACATATAAGGATTTCTGTCCCTGTCATTCAGGGAATATAGAATTAAAATAAAAAAAAAAAAAAATAATAAAGTTTTTCAAATTTTATTTCTAAAAAAATTAAAATTAAATATTTATAATGTAAAGAATATATCAGATTCTTTACAATTTAATTTTATATAATAAAAATTTTATAATATGATAATAAGAATTTTTAATTCTATATCATGAATATAAATTTATAAATGTCAACATACATTTATAAAATGCATTGAAAATAGTAAATGTATTTAAAATATATATATTTAAAAAAATATTATTTTATTCAACAAACATTTAATTATATAACTTTTTATTAAATTGAACGAATATAGCTATAAATATTGGCTTATTTCGTCAACACTTATGTTGTTTAAATGATATTTTTAATATGAAATATCAAAATGTTTATAAAATATAAACATTATTCTGGTTGATCCTGCCAGTAGTTATATGCTTGTCTCAAAGATTAAGCCATGCATGTCTAAGTACACACGAATTAAAAGTGAGGCTCATTATATCAGTTATGGTTCCTTAGATCGTTAACAGTTACTTGGATAACCGTGGTAATTCTAGAGCTAATACATGCAATATAAACACGGACCTTTTGGAACGTGTGCTTTTATTAGGCTAAAACCAAGCGATCATTTGGTCGTTATATTGGTTGAACTCTAGATAACTTGCAGATCGTATGGTCTCGTACCGACGACAGATCTTTCAAATGTCTGCCCTATCAACTTTTGATGGTAGTATCTAGGACTACCATGGTTGCAACGGGTAACGGGGAATCAGGGTTCGATTCCGGAGAGGGAGCCTGAGAAACGGCTACCACATCTAAGGAAGGTAGCAGGCGCGTAATTACCCACTCCCAGCTCGGGGAGGTAGTGACGGACTCATATCCGAGGCCCTGTAATTGGAATGAGTACACTTTAAATCCTTTAACAAGGACCTATTGGAGGGCAAGTCTGGTGCCAGCAGCCGCGGTAATTCCAGCTCCAATAGCGTATATTAAAGTTGTTGCGGTTAAAACGTTCGTAGTTGAATTTGTGCTTCATACGGGTAGTACAACTATATATGTAGTTTGTACATTACCTTATGTATGTAAGCGTATTATCGGTGGAGTTCTAATATATAAATTTATACATTGTATTGTTTATATATACCTCCTATTTAAACCTGCTTCAGTGCTCTTCATCGAGTGTTGTTGTGGGCCGGTACAATTACTTTGAACAAATTAGAGTGCTTAAAGCAGGCTCATAATGCCTGAATATTTTGTGCATGGAATAATGAAATAAGACCTCTGTTCTACTTTCATTGGTTTTTAGATCAAGAGGTAATGATTAATAGAAGCAGTTTGGGGGCATTAGTATTACGACGCGAGAGGTGAAATTCTTGGACCGTCGTAAGACTAACTTGGCGAAAGCATTTGCCAAAGATGTTTTCATTAATCAAGAACGAAAGTTAGAGGTTCGAAGGCGATCAGATACCGCCCTAGTTCTAACCATAAACGATGCCAGCTAGCAATTGGGTGTAGCTACTTCTATGGCTCTCTCAGTCGCTTCCCGGGAAACCAAAGCTTTTGGGCTCCGGGGGAAGTTCTTGCCTCACGTCGTGTGGCTCAGGAAGCGTCTATTGTCTGTGGCAGTGCAAGTGCGTCGAGTGCTCAGGAGTGAATGGGGCCTGGGTAGACGTGCCGTCCGTACCATATATTTCGGTCTGTTTGTTGCCTGTGCAACATATGGGGCGCATGTGTGGTGGGGAGCGGTAGTCAAAAACCCAGGTAAAGCTAGAATATTGTCATGTCAAAGAGTTATGTTGTTAGCATGTATGCCTGTGTGTCGGACTGTGTCGACTGATGCATTACAGGTTCTGATGGGAATGCCACCTTTGGATCTGGAAGTAATACGAGCCAGTATTGCTTTTGGACTTCGAAGGGGGCTGCCCCCGCTGAATGACTGGTTTCAGTATGTTGACATAGACGGCATGAGTGAAAGTCAACGTAGAAGAGCGTTGAAGGAGCTTGTGTTGCGTAAATGGCAATCTCGATGGCATGAGTCGGTTAATGGGAGGGTTACCTACGGCTTCATTCGGGATGTCCGGTTTGTAGAGAACAATCCGGATTTTGGCCTTAGTCTGGGTTTTCTGCTGACTGGACATGGCTCTCTTAATGCATTTTTGCATGAGAGAGTTCCGGATGTGGCCCAGGGCCAGGAGTGTTCATGTGGAGCACCTCTGGAAGACAGTATGCATGTGTTGTGTGAATGTCCTTTATATAACGATATAAGGCGCATGTGTGGTGGGGAGCGGTAGTCAAAAACCCAGGTAAAGCTAGAATATTGTCATGTCAAAGAGTTAGCTAAGAGTGTAGCTACTTCTATGGCTCTCTCAGTCGCTTCCCGGGAAACCAAAGCTTTTGGGCTCCGGGGGAAGTTCTTGCCTCACGTCGTGTGGCTCAGGAAGCGTCTATTGTCTGTGGCAGTGCAAGTGCGTCGAGTGCTCAGGAGTGAATGGGGCCTGGGTAGACGTGCCGTCCGTACCATATATTTCGGTCTGTTTGTTGCCTGTGCAACATATGGGGCGCATGTGTGGTGGGGAGCGGTAGTCAAAAACCCAGGTAAAGCTAGAATATTGTCATGTCAAAGAGTTATGTTGTTAGCATGTATGCCTGTGTGTCGGACTGTGTCGACTGATGCATTACAGGTTCTGATGGGAATGCCACCTTTGGATCTGGAAGTAATACGAGCCAGTATTGCTTTTGGACTTCGAAGGGGGCTGCCCCCGCTGAATGACTGGTTTCAGTATGTTGACATAGACGGCATGAGTGAAAGTCAACGTAGAAGAGCGTTGAAGGAGCTTGTGTTGCGTAAATGGCAATCTCGATGGCATGAGTCGGTTAATGGGAGGGTTACCTACGGCTTCATTCGGGATGTCCGGTTTGTAGAGAACAATCCGGATTTTGGCCTTAGTCTGGGTTTTCTGCTGACTGGACATGGCTCTCTTAATGCATTTTTGCATGAGAGAGTTCCGGATGTGGCCCAGGGCCAGGAGTGTTCATGTGGAGCACCTCTGGAAGACAGTATGCATGTGTTGTGTGAATGTCCTTTATATAACGATATAAGGCGCATGTGTGGTGGGGAGCGGTAGTCAAAAACCCAGGTAAAGCTAGAATATTGTCATGTCAAAGAGTTATGTTGTTAGCATGTATGCCTGTGTGTCGGACTGTGTCGACTGATGCATTACAGGTTCTGATGGGAATGCCACCTTTGGATCTGGAAGTAATACGAGCCAGTATTGCTTTTGGACTTCGAAGGGGGCTGCCCCCGCTGAATGACTGGTTTCAGTATGTTGACATAGACGGCATGAGTGAAAGTCAACGTAGAAGAGCGTTGAAGGAGCTAGTGTTGCGTAAATGGCAATCTCGATGGCATGAGTCGGTTAATGGGAGGGTTACCTACGGCTTCATTCGGGATGTCCGGTTTGTAGAGAACAATCCGGATTTTGGTTTTGGCCTTAGTCTGGGTTTTCTGCTGACTGGACATGGCTCTCTTAATGCATTTTTGCATGAGAGAGTTCCGGATGTGGCCCAGGGCCAGGAGTGTTCATGTGGAGCACCTCTGGAAGACAGTATGCATGTGTTGTGTGAATGTCCTTTATATAACGATATAAGGGATTTGAATGCGATGGGAGTGAAGTTGGTGAATGGTGTGTATGATGTGAAGGATGTATTAGCATCGAGAGAGCATTTTAATTGTGTTAATTTTTTTGCCCGCGAAGCATTCAGAAGACGTCGACTACAGCTGTAATATTTTGTGTGTTTGGTGTGTGAATGGGTCAACTCTGTGGTCGAGTTGAATGATGGTGAATGGTGTGTGAATGGGTTCCATTTTTATGTTGTGTTTTGTCCCGGGACGTTTTGCAGCGTTGGCGTTGCGTTGTGCGGCAGCGGCGTTGTGTTTTTAGCGCTTGGTCACCAGTCCAGGACGGTAGGACGTCCAAGTGGTAGTAGCTCATCTGCTACAACACCTGACCGGAGGTTTTCTGGTACCACGGGTAGCCAGTTAGCCCAAGAGATGGCTTAGGCCGTCTCTGCTGGCTAGTTGGGAACGGCCCTTCGGGGAGTTTCGTGGTGGCTGTGGTTTAATACCTACATCTCAAAAAATCAAAAGTAACTCTAAACGGCGGGAAGCAATATAAGTTTCATAAGTTAGTCAGATGACTTATAAACTAATTCATAATAAAAATTCTTGAATTGGCGAGATTCCTTCTGTCCCTGTCATTCAGGGAATATAGAATTAAAATAAAAAAAAATAATAAAGTTTTTCAAATTTTATTTCTAAAAAAATTAAAATTAAATATTTATAATGTAAAGAATATATCAGATTCTTTACAATTTAATTTTATATAATAAAAATTTTATAATATGATAATAAGAATTTTTAATTCTATATCATGAATATAAATTTATAAATGTCAACATACATTTATAAAATGCATTGAAAATAGTAAATGTATTTAAAATATATATATTTAAAAAAATATTATTTTATTCAACAAACATTTAATTATATAACTTTTTATTAAATTGAACGAATATAGCTATAAATATTGGCTTATTTCGTCAACACTTATGTTGTTTAAATGATATTTTTAATATGAAATATCAAAATGTTTATAAAATATAAACATTATTCTGGTTGATCCTGCCAGTAGTTATATGCTTGTCTCAAAGATTAAGCCATGCATGTCTAAGTACACACGAATTAAAAGTGAGGCTCATTATATCAGTTATGGTTCCTTAGATCGTTAACAGTTACTTGGATAACTGTGGTAATTCTAGAGCTAATACATGCAATATAAACACGGACCTTTTGGAACGTGTGCTTTTATTAGGCTAAAACCAAGCGATCATTTGGTCGTTATATTGGTTGAACTCTAGATAACTTGCAGATCGTATGGTCTCGTACCGACGACAGATCTTTCAAATGTCTGCCCTATCAACTTTTGATGGTAGTATCTAGGACTACCATGGTTGCAACGGGTAACGGGGAATCAGGGTTCGATTCCGGAGAGGGAGCCTGAGAAACGGCTACCACATTTAAGGAAGGTAGCAGGCGCGTAAATTACCCACTCCCAGCTCGGGGAGGTAGTGACGAAAAATAACAATACAGGACTCATATCCGAGGCCCTGTAATTGGAATGAGTACACTTTAAATCCTTTAACAAGGACCTATTGGAGGGCAAGTCTGGTGCCAGCAGCCGCGGTAATTCCAGCTCCAATAGCGTATATTAAAGTTGTTGCGGTTAAAACGTTCGTAGTTGAATTTGTGCTTCATACGGGTAGTACAACTATATATGTAGTTTGTACATTACCTTATGTATGTAAGCGTATTATCGGTGGAGTTCTAATATATAAATTTATACATAATATTGTTTATATATACCTCCTATTTAAACCTGCTTCAGTGCTCTTCATCGAGTGTTGTTGTGGGCCGGTACAATTACTTTGAACAAATTAGAGTGCTTAAAGCAGGCTCATAATGCCTGAATATTTTGTGCATGGAATAATGAAATAAGACCTCTGTTCTACTTTCATTGGTTTTTAGATCAAGAGGTAATGATTAATAGAAGCAGTTTGGGGGGCATTAGTATTACGACGCGAGAGGTGAAATTCTTGGACCGTCGTAAGACTAACTTGGCGAAAGCATTTGCCAAAGATGTTTTCATTAATCAAGAACGAAAGTTAGAGGTTCGAAGGCGATCAGATACCGCCCTAGTTCTAACCATAAACGATGCCAGCTAGCAATTGGGTGTAGCTACTTCTATGGCTCTCTCAGTCGCTTTCCAGGAAACCAAAGCTTTTGGGCTCCGGGGGAAGTACGGTTGCAAAGCTGAAACTTAAAGGAATTGACGGAAGGGCACCAGCAGGAGTGGAGCCTGCGGCTTAATTTGACTCAACACGGGAAAACTTACAAGGTCCGAACATAAGTGTGTAAGACAGATTGATAGCTCTTTCTCGAATCTATGGGTGGTGGTGCATGGCCGTTCTTAGTTCGTGGAGTGATTTGTCTGGTTAATTCCGATAACGAACGAGACTCAAATATATTAAATAGATGCTTTCAGGATTATGGTGTTGAAACTTCATAAATGCAATAAAATGTGTGAGTGTTTGAATGTGTTTATATAAGTGGAGCCGTATCTGTTGGTTTGTCCCATTATAAGGACACTAGCTTCTTAAATGGACAAATTGCGTCTAGCAATAATGAGATTGAACAATAACAGGTCTGTGATGCCCTTAGATGTCTTGGGCTGCACGCGCGCTACAATGAAAGTATCAACGTGTATTTCCTAGACCGAGAGGTCCGGGTAAACCGCTGAACCACTTTCATGCTTGGGATTGTGAACTGAAACTGTTCACATGAACTTGGAATTCCCAGTAAGTGTGAGTCATTAACTCGCATTGATTACGTCCCTGCCCTTTGTACACACCGCCCGTCGCTACTACCGATTGAATTATTTAGTGAGGTCTCCGGACGTGATCACTGTGACGCCTTGTGTGTTGCGGTTGTTTCGCAAAAGTTGACCGAACTTGATTATTTAGAGGAAGTAAAAGTCGTAACAAGGTTTCCGTAGGTGAACCTGCGGAAGGATCATTAATGTGTTCCTATCCGAAAAATATATATATCTATAATATATATATATATAACAAAATTAATAAGAGAAGAGGGAAACGGACAGAACCGAAAAAAAATTTATCGAACATTCATTAAATGAGCATGTTCGATTTTTTTTTAAATTTTTTTGCAACATTGTACTGTAAAGCCTAAAATTAATTTTTTAGGTACACATACATTGAATAACCCTTGAACATTTCGTTGTACTTATATTATATATAAGTTAATGTTCATATAATATTGATATTAATTTTATTATTAATATTTTTTATATGAACTAAGACATTCGCAACAATAAATGTTTGGGTTTAAAAAAATAATAAATTATTGAAGGAATTAATATATGCCAGAAATGGTGTATTTTTGATTTCTTTCAATAAAAAATATATGACGTTAATATATATAATAAAATAATAAATCACTCTAAGCGGTGGATCACTCGGCTCATGGGTCGATGAAGAACGCAGCAAACTGTGCGTCATCGTGTGAACTGCAGGACACATGAACATCGACATTTTGAACGCATATAGCAGTCCATGCTGTTATGTACTTTAATTAATTTTAGAGTGCTGCTTGGACTACATATGGTTGAGGGTTGTAAGACTATGCAAAATCAGTTGCTTATTTTTATAATTTATATAAAAGTTTAAGCACATGTTATATTATTGGATTTTGTAAAAAAAATTCATAATATTAAATGTATAAATGTTTGTTTTAAACCTCAATAAAATTGAATCTAAGTATTCAAAATATTTATATAATTTTTATATAAATATTGAGGAAAGTCTAGCATAAAATAAATTTTTTATGTAAAATAAAATAGAATTGCCTCTTATTTATATTATAAAATTATAAACACATATCTATATATAAAATATTTTATAATAAATGAAGAAAAGATAGATTTTATTGTTAAAACGAACATATATAAATAAAAAGCATATACAATTTGTAATAGTTAATTTATACAACCTCAACTCATATGAGACTACCCCCTGAATTTAAGCATATTAATGAGGGGAGGAAAAGAAACTAACAAGGATTTTCTTAGTAGCGGCGAGCGAAAAGAAAATAGTTCAGCACTAAGTCACTTTGTCTTTATGGCAAATGTGAGATGCAGTGTATGGAACGTCTATTATCTAGTATGAGAAATTAACGATTTAAGTCCTTCTTAAATGAGGCCATTTACCCATAGAGGGTGCCAGGCCCGTATAACGTTAATGATTACTAGAAGATGTTTCCAAAGAGTCGTGTTGCTTGATAGTGCAGCACTAAGTGGGTGGTAAACTCCATCTAAAACTAAATATAACCATGAGACCGATAGTAAACAAGTACCGTGAGGGAAAGTTGAAAAGAACTCTGAATAGAGAGTTAAATAGTACGTGAAACTGCTTAGAGGTTAAGCCCGATGAACCTGAATATCCATTATGGAAAATTCATCATTATATTTATAATATTAATAATATTATTAAAATAGTGTGCATTTTTTCCATATAAGGACATTGTAATCTATTAACATAATTAAATATTTATCAAAAGATCATTTGCTTAAGTTTATTCAAATTATTTTACATTTGTATTTTAACATAGAATAAATGCTTATGATTTGATAAAGTGTTGATAGATTTATTATATTAGTGCTTAAATTCTTTTGAATTTTACAATGGCATAATTATCTTATGATTTTTATGTTTATATTGTATGCGCTTATATGATTAACAATGCGATAGATTCAGGATACCTTCGGGACCCGTCTTGAAACACGGACCAAGGAGTCTAACATATGTGCAAGTCATTGGGATTATTTATATAAACCCAAAGGCATAATTAACTTAACTGTTATGGGATTAGTTTTTAGTCTATTTATAGTCTATTAATTCAATCCCGGGGCGTTCTATACAGTTATGTATAATAATATTTATATTATTTATACCTCTAACTAGAGCGTACCTTGAGCATATATGCTGTGACCCGAAAGATGGTGAACTATACTTGATCAGGTTGAAGTCAGGGGAAACCCTGATGGAAGACCGAAACAGTTCTGACGTGCAAATCGATTGTCAGAATTGAGTATAGGGGCGAAAGACCAATCGAACCATCTAGTAGCTGGTTCCCTCCGAAGTTTCCCTCAGGATAGCTGGTGCATTTTAAAATTATGTAAAATAATCTTATCTGGTAAAGCGAATGATTAGAGGCCTTAGGGTCGAAACGACCTTAACCTATTCTCAAACTTTAAATGGGTAAGAACCTCACCTTTCTTGATATGAAGGTTGAGGTTGTGATATAATGTGCCCAGTGGGCCACTTTTGGTAAGCAGAACTGGCGCTGTGGGATGAACCAAACGTAATGTTACGGTGCCCAAATTAACAACTCATGCAGATACCATGAAAGGCGTTGGTTGCTTAAAACAGCAGGACGGTGGACATGGAAGTCGTAATCCGCTAAGGAGTGTGTAACAACTCACCTGCCGAAGCAACTAGCCCTTAAAATGGATGGCGCTTAAGTTGTATACCTATACATTACCGCTAAAGTAGATGATTTATATTCAATTTCGATTGGATTATAAATTTTGAAACTTTAGTGAGTAGGAGGGTACAATGGTGTGCTTAGAAGTGTTTGGCGTAAGCCTGCATGGAGCCGCCATTGGCACAGATCTTGGTGGTAGTAGCAAATAATCGAATGAGACCTTGGAGGACTGAAGTGGAGAAGGGTTTCGTGTGAACAGTGGTTGATCACGAGTTAGTCGGTCCTAAGTTCAAGGCGAAAGCCGAAAATTTTCAAGTTACAATATAACCATATATAATATATATAACAATAATTAAACACTTGATTATTTTTGAACGAAAGGGAATACGGTTCCAATTCCGTAACCTGTTGAGTATCCGTTTGTTATTAAAAATGGGCCTTGTGCTCATCCTGGCAACAGGAACGACCATAAAGAAGCCGTCGAGAGATATCGGAAGAGTTTTCTTTTCTGTTTTATAGTCGTACTACCATGGAAGTCTTTCGAAGAGAGATATGGTAGATGGACTAGAAGAGCATGACATTTACTGTTGTGTCGATATTTTCTCCTCGGACCTTGAAAATTTATGGTGGGATCACGCAAACTTCTCAACAGGCCGTACCGATATCCGCAGCTGGTCTCCAAGGTGAAGAGTCTCTAGTCGATAGAATAATGTAGGTAAGGGAAGTCGGCAAATTAGATCCGTCTTCGGGATAAGATTGGCTCTGAAGATTGAGATAGTCGGCTTGATTGGGACAATAACATGGTTTTATTATGTGCTCGTTCTGGGTAAATAGAATTTAACGATCTTGTTCCCCGGATAGTAGTTTCGTAGCCAATTGTGAACTTTCTTGCTAAAATTTTAAGGAATTTATCGTAAGATATTCTTTTTAAATTATAACGATTATCAATTAACATCATTCAGAACTGGCCGGACTTGGGGAATCCGACTGTCTAATTAAAACAAAGCATTGTGATGGCCCTAACGGTGTTGACACAATGTGATTTCTGCCCAGTGCTCTGAATGTCAAGTGAAGAAATTCAAGTAAGCGCGGGTAACGGCGGGAGTAACTATGACTCTCTTAAGGTAGCCAAATGCCTCGTCATCTAATTAGTGGACGCGCATGAATGGATTAACGAGATCCTTCTGTCCCTATCTACTATCTAGCGAAACCACAGCCAAGGGACGGGCTTGGAATAATTACGGGGAAAGAAGACCCTGTTGAGCTTTGATCTAGTCTGGCAGTGTAAGGATACATAAGAGGTGTAGCATAAGTGGGAGATAGATAGTTTTTAATTATTTATCAACAATGAAATACCACTACTCTTATTGTTTCCTTACTTACTTGATTAATGGAACGTGTATCATTGCTTAGCCATTATACGGATATATTTATATATCTTATGGTATTGGGTCTTGATGCAAGCTTCTTGATCAAAGTCCACGAGTTTTGTTATATAATTGTAAACAAATTTTAATGAATGATAGCATTTCGGTGTTATTATTATAATTAAAATTTGGTATAACTCCACACTCAGGTATGATCCAATTCAAGGACATTGCCAGGTGGGGATTTGACTGGGGCGGTACATCTCTCAAATATAACGGAGGTGTCCCAAGGCCAGCTCAGTGCGGACAGAAACCACACTAGAGCAAAAGGGCAAATGCTGACTTGACTCTCGGTGTTCAGTACACACAGAGACAGCAAAAGCTCGGCCTATCGATCCTTTTGGTTTAAGGAGTTTTTAACAAGAGTGTCAGAAAAGTTACCACAGGGATAACTGCTTGTGGCGGCCAAGCGTTCATAGCGACGTCGCTTTTTTGATCCTCGATGTCGGCTCTCTCCTTCATTGTGAAGCAAAATTCACCAAGCGTTGGATTGTTCACCCATGCAAGGGAACGTGAGCTGGGTTTAGACCGTCGTGAGACAGGTTTTTTACCCTACTAATGACTATTGTTGTGCAACAGCATTCCTGCGTAGTACGAGAGGAACCGCAGGTACGGACCAATGGCACAATACTTGTTCGAGCGAACAGTGGTATGACGCTACGTTCCGTTGGATTATGCCTGAACGCCTCTAAGGTCGTATCCGTGCTGGACTGCAATGATAAATATGGGGCAATTGCATTGTATGGCTTCTAAACCATTTAAGTTTAATTTATTTATAAACGACAATGGATGTGATGCCAATGTTATTTGTAACATAGCAATCCGGGAGGATTAAATATCACCTGGGTGCCGCGCTAGTTGCATTAAAACATTATTTAATACAATGACAAACCAAAATCAATTGTAAACGACTTTGTAACGGGCAAGGTGTTGTAAGTGGTAGAGCAGCTGCCATACTGCGATCCACTGAAGCTCATCCTTTGCTTGATGATTCGATAATCGAAACATTATATATAAACTTTTAAATATTTTTTTATATTTTTTTAAAAATAAAAATATATATGTATATAACACATATAACATTTATTTATATTATATATTGTATTTTTTAGTACATATATATAATAATATAAATTGTGTAATAAATTATTGTAAAAATTATATATATCAGCATTTTTCAATGCTAAAAATAAAATTAATTTTAATATATGAAAATATGCTCTCAATTTTTCATCCTCTTTTGTTTCCCTTCTTCTTTCTTCTGTCTCTCTCCCCTCTCTTCTCTTTTCCTCGTCTCCCCCCCTCTTCTCCTTCTTGCCTTGGCGCGCTT
>CM029562.1:20165822-20199896 GCA_017309665.1 Coelopa frigida
TTTCCGCAGAACGGGTGGGAAGTACTAGAAATAATTTGATGCAATGAGGTAGAAAATGAGGTCATGCAATTTATTATTTAACTCCCTACGCCACTCTTTTTAGCCCACTTTCTTTTTGTTCTCTTTCTTTCCCCTACACAACGCTCTCTTTTCCCTTTCCATTGAAGAAATGGACCTAAAAGTGGTATATTTTCAATCACAGGTATTGAGAGCTTTTTTCCTCTGGTAATGGAAGCTCTCATCTCGTGTTCTCTGTTCATTTTTCTCTCTCTCGACTTTTCTCTCTCCCTAATGCTTCCACATCTAACAGCGCCAGACTTTAATTAAAAATGACTTTTCACAAAAATTCTCAGACTTTTTTGTTTTAGCCGTTGCTGTTGTTGCACCAATTAGCGCTCATGCGGCAACGGGAGCCATTTTTAATGTCGCCATTGTTCGTTGTCTCATTTGCGTCCCCTCTTCTCTTTCACACTTCCTCATCTCTGATGGTTTCACTGTCAATGAGCGTTCATTTCCAGAAGGATTGGCAGGATGCCAGACGCTCACACACTCCTTCATCCATCCGCAGTTGTCGTCTGCTCTTCTTAGTGATTCTCACTTTCAAATAATTTCGCGACTAGTTGACGCGGAATCCAGGCGCTGATGTAGCAAGAGGTCGAGAAGAAAAAGTCATTAACAGAGATAGAAACACAAGAGTGAAATTACGGACAACGAAAGGCGGATTGATGACAACAAACAGGGAAATATAGTGTGGTGGAGAGATAAGCGGACGGACATGAGGACGGATTTTCCACTCAACCGGATGCTATCAACATCCGGTTTGTCGCCGTCGTCGAATAACATCATTATGCTGCGTGTTGCATAATACATGCAAGCACTTTCCTTTCAATGTAGGCGGATTGACAGTGTTGGTTTTGGCGTATTTTTCATTCCATGGAGCTTCCCAGAAAATTTTTGAAACACGTTTTTATTGAAATTTGTTTTCGTGTTTATTCTCGATATTAATAACCAAATGTTTCTTGGTCAGTTGAGATTTCGTGGCCTGTAGCAACATTTGAAAGAGATTTGAAATTATTTTTATCATTATTTTATTTTATTATTTAAATAATAATAAAAAGACGCATTTTCGCTTAACCAAATTATTTATCATTAAATTTGTATACAAATTAAAAAATCACTTCAAGCATTCTCAAAATGTAATACGATTAAATGCATTCAACTTTAATTATTTAAATTCAACAAAATATCACAACAGAGAATAAAAGGATGCGAGGAAGAGTGAGGGAGAAATTCCGCAATTGGGAGAAAATCGACACGGTTCGACTTCATGAAAGCCATCAGGACTCGTCATTGTGGGCAGCATGTGCTCTAGTCATATGTGTATCAATTCAGAATGCACCCGGTTTCTTGGCATCCGGGTTTGACACGCCTCCTCAGCAGCCCCTCGACCACCCTCACCATCAACAAGTGCTGTCGCATTCATCATCATCAGGAATGCCAGGAAATTGCTTTGTGCAATGATCTGTGGGACGTTTATGCGAAATATTCTCAAAACGAAACCAAGTCAAACGAAATGCAATGAACGGGGATGCAAGAGGAAACATAAATGAACCGCTTCGTGCATCTCTTGCATGACTCGAACACATTCTCGGTTTCAATTTACATATACATATCCAACGGGGCGTCCAGCCAACACTTTTAATAGAGCGGTCTCCTCTGTATTGGGTATTTGTGTTTATGCAATGGAGACCTTTCAAATGAAATTCGAATGATTCGAATGATTTTTGAATACAAATTCAATCATACAAAACAATCGTATTCTCCAGAGTAAATATTTCTGTGGGAGTGACGGACGATTACAAATATATATATTTAATTATTTATTCAATTGTAAGGATGGTATTCGCCTTAGTGATACGATAACAAAAATGCACATCAACGGCTCCCACTCGTGCGTTTTTCTTGTTTTGCGAGCAATTGCGATACACTTGAGATGTTGATTGAATTTTCTCGATCTGACTCACAACTCCCTCAAGCTGCCGACAACAACCCTCGTCCGTGCCTTACCACAATTTTTCCAATCAAAGCATCGGCATTCTTCCTCCAGATCTCGTATTCACTTAGCAGTTTCTGTACTCGGTCATATTTGAGATTTTTTTTGGTCCCCGACTGATGACTGTAATCGAATTGCCAATTTGAAAATGAGATGTCGATATTTTCATCTGAGGATCAGAATTTACGAAATCTACATCAATTCATAATTTTAAGTCCTCCATCCCTTGTGACTGGATGCCTTAATTCATAATTCATTAAGACCTTCCTACGTTCGGTCAGTACTATCTGTTGTATGTGTAGATGAGTGGTGGAGTATGAGTCCATTTAGCCATGGTGGACCGCGGCAACGACAAATGGTTTGAAGAAACTGTTATGATAGGAGGACATAACTTTCGCCATATTTTCTTGTGTTTTGAGTGCCATCTCTCTCCCCACCCACTCTCTATTTTTTTTCTCTCACACTCTTCGCCTGTCCCACCTCATCTCCCCTTCACTCCTGTTTGACATTTGATACCCATCCCCTGGCTAAGTTTCCTCTTACTTTTTGTCTCCATTCCGCTCACATTGTTTCGTGTCGTTTTGTATTTGTGTGCTCTCTTTCTAACTCGCGCGCTGTGTCAGTACAAATATTTTGCTAACTTCGTTCCTTTTGCCTAGTTTGCAGTTTCAAAGTTGCCGCCTGTTGGCAACGTATTTATTGCTCCTTCTGGTTGGCGTTCGTCCCGATCGTTTCTCTTCTCGAAACCCCCGTAAACTTCTGGCAAACGATGACGATGAGAAGAGAGCGGGAAATCGAAAGGAAAAGAAATCATATGTGTGCCACCGACGGACTTTCCACCATTTTCCACTATCTATTCTTGGATATAGTTGACCTTCCTTAAGACGTATTTACGTCCTTGAAGTATGGTTTTTCATTCCTTTCCAATACCTTTTTCGGGATGACGTCCTGTTTTTATCGGTTCCGAACACGATTTCCTGCTGGCTTATTTTTACGTGACCCTTTTTACGGGTCTCCTTCTTTCTCTTTTTACCTTCACTCCCCCAGCGTAACCCTTTATCATGAGTATGGTCGTCCTTCATCTCCAGAATATAATGTGATTTTTATGTTAACTTTAATTTACTGATGTCCTTCGATGGGATCTCGTCAACCCAATTTTTCCTTTCTCACCTGAATTCAGAAAGGATTGTGGAAATTTGAAAATTATGAGCTCTGCCTCGAAACTGAATGAAAACGAAGGTTGGAGGACGACAACGCCTCGACTTGAATGAACCTTATTCAGTCGAGGTATTAAAGGATCGTACACATTCGGATGATGTGACAACATCACGAGCATCATGCATGGCCCACATTTACACAGCCATGAACATAACACACACATCCATATCACATCCTCATCCAGTACACTCACACTCGTTCATAGAGATATCCGACACTTTTTCAACACTGCATCCCGTATGTAATCCAAATTCTTGAAATCCTTCATCCACACAATAACGTCTGCTCACGGAAGTCATAACTCAAACTCTCTCTCTTTCGTCATTCAGGCACCACTATCTCTCTCTATATCATCCACCTTTCTCTTTTACTCTCTCTCAAAGTTTGTGGCTTTCAAAATCTAACTGTCAAGATGGACTTTTTGTTGATAAGCTTTTAAATTCCTGACTCCAACCACTTTCTTTCCTTCTGATTTGAAAATCTATTTTGTCGTGTGAACGGCTTTTTTGGAAATCGGATTTTCAGCTGAATATTTGGCTCGTATGAACGTACTATTAGGGTATTTCATTCGAAATCCCTACATTACGTGAAATTCTCGAGAAATAAGAAGAAGCAAAGTAAGGAGGGATCGTTGTGTTAAAATATATTACATTTGAAAATTGTTCAACAAACAATTTTTAAAACTGCTTTTCTTCGTCTCAACCTGGACATGTGTTAGCCACAACTCTCAAAAGTCCATGTCCTTTCCACATTTTTGAAGCGTTGTAGCTTTTATTTTTACTGTTATTGATAATGCTGTTTTTGTTGCTCTCATGGAAATGCTCACGATTCGCTGTAAATTGTTTATCGTTCATTAAAAGCAACAAAGGTTGATCGATATGAAATATTATTAAATTTGTTAGTTCCGTTTATATTTCAATGGCATGAGAACATATTTTTGTACATACTATAAAAAATCATAAAACTTACAAATTTTCCATTTGAATCCATTTGACAAACTATATTATTTATTTTAGAATACATTTTCTATCTATCCCTCACCCGACTGCACTGCATAGATTTCGGTTGAAATCTCTCAAAGCGCACAAAGTGACTTCCGACCAGAGAATCGACCGAGAGCAGTCGCCACTCAGTGCTGCCATCAATTGGGTATACCACGAAAACCAAAAACTATAGAATATAATCTACGTTTAAATATCTAGATTGTTTACAAAAATCTAGATTGAGTTAAATTAGAATTTGGAATTCCACACCCGTCACCCGTGTTTTCTTTCTCTTTCATTTACACTCTCTTTTGTTGCAGCCAAAAGCAATTAATCAAAATAACAAGATTGCCAAGAAGTTAGATTGAGGTTGAAAACAGTTGAACGCCAGCTCTGTAGTGGCCAGAACGTAAATCAGGGAGAAAGCAAAATAGAACGGAAGAGAGCGATTGAGATTTGTGCAAGCGAGAAGAGTTAAAAAGTGAAACCATGCATATGATAAATGATAAAGAAAGAAAGAAAGATAAATGGGATTTCGGGAGAGAGAACACTCAAATTAAGAAATGAAACTCTTTTAGGGGTTGAAAACTCTCACTCCTAAATTTTACTTCCATTTTTTACTTTCAATCAGATTGTATTACTTATGGAATCGATATAGTCTCTAAAGATGCTTTTGAGAATAATCCTGTTATAAGTTACTAAAACCTCTAGAACAAGAAATAAGGAAAAGGAATTCTTACGACTTCTTTTCTCAGTACCACCTGAAACGAATTAATTCCCTCTGGCTAGTTGGGTTAGAAAATTCCGCAGAGATCTCCTCGATGTCGTAGAGAATTATAGTATTATTTTCTGCCCAGTATAGCTCGCTCTCCATCGTTCGCATCTCAATTTTTCTCCACCATCGTTCGCCACCTCTTCTGCAACATCCGTCTCCGTCTATGTGAATGTATTTTTCCTTCCGCTCACCGGGGGAGAAAATTTATTGAGTTGTTAAGTTTTGCAACTGCGTGCAAAGGAAAATTGACTCAATTTCCAAGCAAATTAAATTCCCGCTGAGAAAACTTTCGTTCAATTTGAACATTTTTTCCTACCAATTTTCGTTTTTGCAACCACCTTCTTTGCTCGTTCTCGCATTTCCTCAGTCCAGTCATTTCTTTTCCACTTTTTTTCACATCTCTCAATGAACTTACTTACTAATTAATGAGAAATTTTCTAATCGTTTTTATATTTGATTGACTCTCTCGATCACCATTTTCTCTCAATTTTTATACCCTACACCCTGTGGGTAAGGGTATATTCATTTTGTCCTTCCGTTTGTAACGCAATAAAGGAGAGGTCGTAGGTATGGAAAAGTATATATATTCTTGATCAGCGTCACCTCCTGAATCGATTTAGCTATGTCCGTCTGTCTGTCCGTTTGTCTGTCTGTCTGTGTGTCTGTCTGTGGAAATAGATTTTCTGAAGAAACAGTAAGAGATACTGACTTGAAATTTTGGATTTAGTATTTCTATATTAATAAGCTACTTGTATGTAAAAATGGGCGAAATCGGACAACGGACACGCCCACCTCTCATATAAAGCAAAAGGTTTATATGAGATATCTGGTGAACTATGATACCTATCGATATGAAATTTTGTGTGTGATCATGTTCCACTGATACGAGTTTAAAAATTAAAAATGGATAACATCGCCCAATGAACACGCCCACCTCCCATATACAGCAAAAGGTTTATATAGTATATCTGGTGAACTATGGTATATATCGAGATGAAATTTTGTGTGTGATCATGTTCCACTGATACGAGTTTAAAAGGCAAAAATGGAAAACATCGCCCATCGGACACGCCCACCTCCCATATAAAGCAAAAGGTTTATGTGGGATATCTGGTGAACTATGGTATATATCGAGATAAAGTTTTGTGTGTGGTCATGTTCCACTCATACGAGTTTACAAATCAAAAATGGATAACATCGCCCTCCCATATAATGCAAAAATTGAATATGGTATATATGATAAACTATGGTATATATAGAGATGAATTTTTGCATCTGATCATGTACCACCGATACCAGTTTACATGCTAAAAATTGACAAGCTACAGCTCAGCTCAAAAGCTACAGCTCAATGTTGGATATGGTAAACCATATAGACAGTTATTGGATTAAATATTGCTACTAAGAGTCCCCAAGAATCAAAAGGAAAAGATCTCTTAAAGGACACGAGCACCTTCCATACAAAATCGTAGATCTACAAGAAATCCAACTACTTTATGGATGTTATTGGCTGATGAAAGGTGGGAGTGAATGCAAGAAGAAAGAGACCACATCCAACTGGATGGACGCCCATAAAAAATTTATTATATCCTTTCAATATAAACGTAATGAGCAGGTGACGATTGAGAGAATACAATCCCTGCTGACGGGATCACAATCCACAAAAGTCAGGGAGCTACATATTTCCAAATGGCTGTTCATCTTCAAAGTGGAATCAGTCACGCGGCACTATATGTTGCTTATAGTAGCGCAGCAAGTACTTCTGGACTTTATATTGTTGAACATTTCTACCCTCCCAAGAATCAGATTTTGTCTGTATCAACAACTAAAAGCACATTATGATTTTATGGCACAAACAAAAATCATCGATTCAATTATTCTTCCATAAAGTGCAGAGCTTTAATGCGCACTTCCAAGATATTAGCAATGGCACAATGCTGCAAACACCAGAACTACTTCGTTTTGTAGAAACATGGGCCCCTATAAGATTCCTAACTTCACTCTTATTCATAGATTAGACAATCGACACAAAAAAGGGTATAATCGTGTTTGGAATACGAATATAGCTTCAAATATATAATTTCTCTTTGAAAGAGGCCACAGTTGTGAAAATCGCACCATGGAGTTAATAGCATTGAAGTGTAATGATGCATTTTCACTAATTATTGATAGAAATTCACTGTTTTTCCTTTAATAAACGTTGTATGCAGGGTGTAGGGTATGTAAACTTCGGCCTGGCCGAAGTTAACAGATTTTGCCCGGGTGGACCAGGCAAACCGGGGGAGCGAAGCGACCCCGGTGCGCTAGTTCTGTCTTCCTCTCTTTTCTTCTATTTCGCTCTGTCCTGATATTGGTGACAATACGATGTTTACGTTTCAACTTCGATTCGTTTCGATTTCGAAAAACTAAATGAATTATTCAAAAAAACAATAGCAGCTCCCTGATAATTGAAATCGAATCCCCGCGAACTCAAAGAAGTTCCTCCCCAGGTGTTCCTGGAAATCCTCCTAATGATTCCCCTCGAGCTTTCGGAGAGTTTTTGGCAATTACACAGTTGTAGAAACTTTTCAAATAACCGAAATTTTCTCCAGAACTTCGAAGGGTCCGGCGAGTTGATGAAGGAGAAGTAGGGGTGGAGTAACGATCTGCCGCAGAAGGAGGAAACTGAAATCGTAAGCGGAATCGTTCCATTATTGGGCTTGTGTAAATTGTGCAGTGAACATTGTGGGTGCACTGAACAACTTGTAATGTTCAATGTAAGGTTTTGAATTGCGGGATTATGTCCGTCCAGAGAAGAGACATCTTCGTGGCAGTGTGGGAAAAGATTACATATTTTATACAACCTCACTTGAATGCCCGCCAGTCTTCGAAGGTACGACGGTCCACGGTTCCTGGCGCTTTGATTTATTGCGTTCAAAGGCTCACCAGCGTGACAACTGACAGCAGACGCGCGACTGGATCGACGAAACTAGATTTCAATTCAAATCCTTTCTCTTTCAAAATCGAATCGTCTGAATCGAATTCCACGTAATGAATACGAATTCGATGCATAAGAGAAGTCTGCGTTTAATAGGGAGTGAAGTGAAGTGAAGGGACAGTGATATTGAGAGAGGAAGACAGAATATGCGAAAGTTTAAAAAATAGAGAAAGAGGTGAAGGGTGGGGAGAAAGTCGAATGAACGACATCAATTCGTCGTGTGCGTGTGTGAGCGTGTTTTCCACACAAGTTGGCAAATCGCTCCAAACACAGAGTCAACCACATACAAGCACACAGGAAACACAAGCATACAAGCACAGCCACACAAACTAACACACATCCACATAGTACTTAATACATACATGCAGACACACAGACATACCGCCAGGTCGTGTTGGAACAGAAGGAGAGACGAACGTACAGAACTCGCAGAAGCCATACTCGCACACAGAAGACACACATATGCAATCGCAAACTCAGTGCACGCGATTTATTCTTGTGCTACCGCCATGTGTTGCCAACGCCATTCGATTGAAACGAACGTACGCTACCGTTTCACTGCGTTGCCAACTGTTGAAACTTTTCGATCTGCACTTGTTGTTGCACTTCCAGAAGTTATTGTTCGTTGTCAGCGTTAATGCGCGTTTGTAAATAAATTGGTTTTATTGTTTTTATGCTATTATTGATGTTTTCCTTCTTCGGGAGAATGTTCAAGTTCTCCACAACAAGTACAATATCAATTATCTGAACGATTTAAATTGATTTTCATTGCTCAATAATCGTCTATTGTCTTCTCGTGATCCATCGTATTTAGGGTAATCTGTTGAGCCAGTAGGTAAATATTGAATAGATATTTAACTATATGACAGTCTCCTTCGCACCCCCTTGGATCACCTCGTGATACCGATCAAGGTGATTATCAAACTACAATTATGATGATGTTTCATGATTCACTTTATCTCTTTATTTAATTTCATATGAATGATTATTTGTTAACGTTGTGTAGTACGCCTCTATCGATGTTTACTCAATCTATTGTTTACACAGACCAACATGTCCGACCCGCCAACAGTCAGTCCACATTCGACCGACCACCAAACATACACGGGTCGTATGATTAATATTGAATTCAACAAAATATCACAGGGAAGAAAGGCTTTCTTGATGGGCTATGAATTAGTCGGCTAGGAAAGATCTTAAAATCATTGTAAGTTTGCACCTCAAGAATCACTGGGTATAGAAAGAATCGCTGAAAAGAAAATATCTGAAATCTTAAATTACCCCTTAGACTCTCCAAGCGGCAGAAATCTTCTCCAACGAGTTCCGTCAATTCAACTATGGAATCTCTAAGAACAACAAGACCTAAGGTCAGGAAGAGCTGCCAAACTATGACGTCGAGAAGATCACATCGCAGGTCTATTTGTATTACTCCGAGGCCGACGATGCTGCCAAGTCGAAGGACGTCCGTCGACTAGCTGCTCGGCACTTGGAGAAATACGAGCAACAGGCGAATCACTGAAAAAGAATCGGCTATGATTTTTTTCTTTGAATATATCTTATGTGGTAATAAACGGTTATTGTGAAAGCAACCACTCCTTTTCTGGGGAACTACGATATATTGAGAACTTTAATTCCTATATTTCGCCATCCGTCTCTGATCAGCTTTATGAGCGGACCGTGAAATTGAAAGACTTCAGTAAATCGGGATCAGGGGGAAAATTTTGAACATTTGTGAGATTTTCAAGCTCCTACGGTTGGCAAAAAGCAATGTTTTGGTTGTTTTCTCCCCCACCAAAAACTCAAAACAAACATCGGAACGCAACATGGCAACTGCTTTGGCACAATGTGACGCCCATTTTGGCAAACACGCCAAACGTCAAAGGTGGTCGCCATTTTGTGCACAAGGACACCGATGACGCAGAAGCATCATGGTAATTGAAAAAGTTTCGCCGATACCGTTTAGAACTCTATTAGAGTCGATGGCGGCTGTCCTCAAACCGGCGACAATCATTGGCCGGAACAAACTTTTTTCGTATTTAAAGCTCTGTTCTCTGACGTCATGCTAAGACATAAAGTAAGTAGCGACAGTGTTCTCTCTCCGGATGTTACTCCGATTTCTATCAGCTCCTTACTGTCTTCAGTTTGTTTACCACTTTCACCGGATGCAAATTCGCCCCAAGTAAACCAACCTATGTCAAGAAATATCAACAAAAGAGATTGAAGCCAAGATTCGCGAATCTACGTGGTAAATACAAATAAAACTTTCCACTAAAATCTTTGTAAAGCTGATAGCTCTAACATTAATGAAAACAGTCAATGATAAGTAGTAGAAATTTAGAGAAATGTAAATTCACATTTTTTTTACAAACCAAGAATAATAAATTATAATTTTTATTTAGTCATTTGAAAGATATTAACCTAACAGAAAAGAAATCCCAAAAGTTTTGTACACCAATAAATATATTTTATTAAAAAATCTTTAAAAAAAAACATATGCCATATTTTTTGGGTTCCATGATTCTTTTATATTTTAACACAATTGAAAGACATTCTGGCCATTAGACATTTATCAACATTATCCATACCAGGGGTCGAAACGATCCGAGCTAGCATCGCGAAGTTCTCAGCGGGTACTTCAGAACAGCAAAAGAGGATCTTTCGAAGATCTTATGTTCGCTCTTTCGTGGAATCTATTTAAAATCTTCGAAAGAGCGAACTTTGTTGTTCTGAAGTTCTCTACCTGCTATATCGCGACAAATTTTTTTTTGCATTAGCAAATTATACAAAAATTCTGTAGGAAAGGGAAGGAATGGGAACATAATGTGTCCCAGCAATATTCTTAATAATATCAAGGGTCTCCTTGTCTACGTTTTCCATAGGCTCCTGGACAGTGTTTCCACATCCCATAGTCTTTCTACGCGATGCCACCAATCAGTGACAGATCTGAAAAAAATATTCATATTATTAAATAATCATATATAAAATGGAAATCGTAAAAAACTAATTTGAGAGTATAGGAACAAAAAGGAATAATCTGTTAAGGCAGAAAAAATTCTCGGATATTCAACTACTATTTTAAAGAAGGCAAATATACACTCAAGGTTATTGTGAATACTTGAGCCATCAGCAGAAGCTCTTGGTAAAGGCTATAAAAGATGTTCTTGCAGACTTCCTCGACGACGAAAAAAGGTGACAACAACATAAATCGGCATATTATTATGTGCGAGTGCGAAGGAAAAGGAAAGGCTTTTCTCAACAGCTTCTGCGAATTGAGATCAGTTCGGGGATAGCAGCAACAAGAATAAGAACAACAATAGACACATGGGCGGAAGGTGGATGGCGGAGAAGGACTACGGAGTGAAAGTTGGCGAAAAGGCGTGGCAAATGCTAAAGTTTCGAGTTGTTTTTGGCGGTGGAAAATTTGAAATTTAAATCCCGACAAATAACAGCAATAATAATAGTCGAGCGGATAACAATAAAAATGCGAATAATGAGAACACCGAGAGGAAAAACAGGCAACAATAAGAGTAACAACAACTATCTATAAAACAAAGGCATTTGAAAAGAAGGAGAACGGATTGAAACACATTTCGTCGCACAGCTATCTGTATAATTGACGGTAAAGTAAACATTTTAGGTTTAGTGTGTCGAAAGGATGTTGAATTTATGCAGCCCGGCGCCAGGATGCGAGACAAACACTTTCTCTCTCTCATACACCAACTCAAGTACACGCGCTCTCAGACACACGAGCGAACATAAGAGAGAAACAAGTGACATTTCTGCTTGAAGCGAGTGTAAGTGAGAGAGACAAAGATAAAACCTTAAGCGTGGATTACGGAGTGCCAATAATTGACTATCTAAGAGAAGAAACTGCCAGGATGTTGGTTTAAAGTAAAATGGTAATCACGAACACAGCCGCCGGAAGTTCTTATTCGAGTCTCTAGGTAATCACATCACTTTGGGGAATTATCCATGCACGAGAGAGACAGCGATGGAGAGAGTGAGATGAAAGTAATGTAATTGCTAAACGACTCCTTTTCAATAACTTGTGCTTAAATTTATCACTAAATGACACAAAAACATCCGTCCCAAGCTCAAGCTCGTTTCAGAATAATTGTGACTGAAGATTCCATTGCAACATTGAATTGAAAAAATTCCACTCGATCTCACATATCTTGGCAAGTGGTTCTTTTTCTTCGCTTCCTCCCACCTTCCACCTTTCGCCACTCCAGCTCTCACTGGCATCTTCTTCCACGCTCTTTCGCTCTCCCACTCCTTCCCTCTCTCTTTTACTTTCCGTCTCACGCATTCCTTTGCCTCACTCTCTAAGCCTGTTTCAAATACCCAACATGCTCCTGCCCGCTCCATCGCACTTAATGAGATGAGGTGTTTCGGCTCATGTGTTTCACTTCAATATGAATTAAAATTATACCCGGTCCCACATTTGGCAGTCAGAAGAACGTCGACATAAGTAAAGACATGCTCTAAGCAGGGTCCCCTAACGCGGTAGGTGGCGAGGGAGATGGTGATAAAGACCCTATCCAAAGGAAGGTCGACGTGGAAAATCGGGGCTGCCGTGACGCGATGAAACCCCATGTCGCACTAAGCCTCATCCTGGCATCCCACAAGCTGTTCTGTGGAGCCAACTGTTTCTTCTCGGACCCCTCAGCCTTCCCTGTTGACCCGGTGAAACCGCTTTCATAGCTTGGAAGCACATAAAATGTCATGTCACTTCCACGAGCCATGGCTTACAGACCCTTCCACTATTTCGTAGGGAAACCTCCTTTTTTTAAATAAAACGCTTTCCAGAGAAGACTAAAAATGAGTAATGAT
The DNA here is from genome assembly GCA_017309665.1 of Coelopa frigida. Lineage (NCBI taxonomy): Eukaryota > Metazoa > Arthropoda > Insecta > Diptera > Coelopidae > Coelopa > Coelopa frigida. Next base: position 20,178,662 of record CM029562.1, read on the forward strand.
GATAAAAAATGAACAACATAAAGATAGAGCCATGTCACAGTTAGCTGTCTTATCTTTTCAAAACTTTTTTGCCAAAGTCCTCCAGCTTTGAACTTTAATTCAATAAAATCGCTCACTTTCGACGACCTCAAGTTTCCTCCCTCCTCCGACCAACCACCCCCTGCTCTGACGAAGCCGCTCCTGCACCTCTTCCCCAACGCTGAGGATGCCACGCTCGAAACCGAAACCGCGTTGCCAAGTGGTGTGGAGAAGGAGAGGAAGAAGAAAGTAGTGCTCTGGCTGACGGTGGAAGTGACGTGAATCAAAGCAGAAGAGCTGCACACACCAATAAACATTTACGAAACTTTGTCTCTTCAAGTGAACTCCAATGAAAGACGAAGGTGCGAAGAATGACATGAGAGGGAAACGGGTATAGAGAGAGAGAGAAAAAAAGAGGTGAAATTAAATATGAATAATGACTGAAGAAGAGAGAGAAACTTTATCAGAAGTTGAGGGAATGAGGTTCTGCTTGGCGCTGCAGAAATCGTCTGCTTCCTCTTTCTTTAGTGGTTGAATCTCAATTAAGAATATCTTATCAAATCTAATTGATAGAAAGACAAAACGAGTGCATCTCCTTTTTTTCCAGATTTGAAAGAAACAGAAAGATCGAAAGAGAAGAAGAGTTGGAACGAAATAATTGCTTCCGAATTGAGTTTGCGGCTTGCGTTGAGTCTGAGGCTGCATGATTCGCTCCGAAGAATATCGCAGACGAATCAAAGCATTTTCCAACCAGAGCTTCGGGGAAAATTAGAATCACTTGTCGACTCTAGCCTTTGTCTCCATCTCGCCTATTTCTGCAATCTCCTTTTCAATATTCTTCCTCTGTCCCAGCCATAAGTTTCCGCATCACATGTCGGCAACTATTGCGGCAGGAATTAACACAACAACAATACGAACTACAAAAACATTGCGAACAACAACAATAAATTGGACTAGATTCTATAAATTAATTTCTCATCCGCCAGAGTTTGAATAACGAGTGAAGGGGAGAGAGATAAGAAGGTATTAGTGAAAAAAAGATCATTCATTGACGCAATTAGAGCGAGTGGAATGATCTTCTCTCCATGGGTTCGTGTCTTCCTGCTCAATCGATGTCAGGATTCGATTGGTTTTTCTTCAGCTTCGTCTTGAGTGGGTATTGTTGTTGTTGGATGCGATGTGGTTTTTGTTACCCTACTTGTTGCCGTTTTTTGTTCTTGGTATGTTGTATAGTTATTATTGTTGTTGTTCTTGCAAGCTTCATTGCTTCTCTTGAGTCGTGAAGAATCTCAGTTTCCCCACTTTCTCAAATCATTGTTTCCGTTTCCACTTCTGTCGCCAGCATTTATCTCTGTCTGTCTCTAAGTCGACTGATATCTTCGCTCTTTTTTACTTACAGCTTTTAGAGCTGAATGTGTGTTCTTCTGTCTGAAGGCTGAATGTGTGTTCGTCTGTCTGAGGGAAACGGTGACATTTTGAAATGATAAAGAGTTTTAAAAGAGCAAAGGACGAAGCGCTCGCCATCGGAATGATTGCACGAAGCATACACATATAATCATATGTATATATATATGAGTATCGATATAGCATGAAAATAGAAATCCGTCTTTTTGAGTGAGTATGAGTAAATGTCCTTCACCAGAGAGAGAGATAGAGAAACTTGTCACGGGTTAGTATCAGTAGAAATGCTCTTCAACTCAGCACTTCTTGCAGATCCAGGCGATCAAGTCAAGGATAGTACTGTGCTTGGAGAGGGAGATAGCATGATGGCGGATGGGAGAAAAGTAAACAAGAAGTAGATTAAGAAATAAAATAACAAGAAAACATGGATTAGCTCTTCATTAGAGTCGCCAGAATTAAACGAAGATTTAGAGCAGCACGTCGGGGGCTCCGAGAGCACCTGAATTATGATAATGGCATGGGAAAACGATGCGTGCAAGATGAGGACAGGAGGAGAGAAGGAACGCGAAAAAAAGAGAAGGAAGAGAATAAGAAAATAACACTGAAGACCAACTTGGAAGGGAAGGTATGTATGCATAGGATATAAACTTACCATTGGCTTGGGGCCACCAGTTATTTGTACGATAAGCGAATTCTGTAAGGCAGAATTCTGCGGCATCTGGAATATAAGAGACGAAAGATTTATATGTTAGAAAGGGCCGATTATCAAATTTTGTAAAGATTATAAAATGATTATGTTGTGTTCTTGAGTAAGTGATCTTTATTACTAAAACTTAAGTATATGTAATAGAAATATATCTTAACAGCAGAGTATATACATAAGTAGCATAAGTAGTAGTAAGTGGTAGTAGTAAGTAGTATAGTATTATTAATATAATTGTAAGTATAAAGCAATAAAGACATTAAATAATAATATTAAAATAATATTAACATATTATTACAACAGATTGAAGTAGAGAATGAGGTAGCCGAAGTGGAAGGATTTTAATTCAAATCTAAAATCCCCAGTCATCGATTGGCCCAAAAATTCTTCCTTGTGAATGAATTTTAGAATAAGCTCAAGGCAGATACATGAATTCAACGTATTTCACAGACAATCCCAATATTATGAACTTCCAATAATTTGCAGGTAGGTGCAAGTGAAGAAAGGAAATTAATATTAAAATATTATGTGCCAAAGATGGAGTCAGATTGGAAAGAAAAGTGTAAGGGAACATCGAGAGTAAAAGAGAAATAGAGAGAACGATATAGAGGGAGGGAATAGGATGGAGGCGAATCAGGCAAAGGTTGGAGACTTAAAAATGTAAATTTGTAGCTTTATCCTGGGATCTGCTTTGCATATAATAAAAATACGCCTACACATGTACACGTAGATTGGTGAGATCAAGAACGATGGATACCAAAAGGAGAGAGAAAGAGAGTGAAATACGGGGTTATCTTTGTAGCTTGTATTACATTAACATATCCTGTATGAAACGCATAAAGCAAGTATTTTATACTTGCCACATGCATCTTCATAAAAAACTAACAAACATACAACATACACATACGCACGAACGCTCACATAAACACACCTCTACTGCACAACCTAGGGGAAGGAAGTGCTTCGATTGGCTTATCTCGGTAACTGGTTAGGAATGCGTACTTCAGAACTGAGCTTTAAATAACACCATTAAGTAGACTTACTTTTTATTGTTCTAAGGTTTGTGTTTCCTCTCAAAGAGAGACAGAACAAGGCGGAGATTCCCTCAGAGGCTCTTGCGAGGATTCCGTCAAAGGCACTTGAGAGGATTCCCCATAGCTGTGGGCATTAAATATGTCATTTATGACTAGTCGGTTCAAGTATTCTGTGTTGAGTTATGTTGGGGCGATGAAATTATAGTAAATATTTAATGGATCAGACTATGAGAAATAGGAATATAGGTATGAGTTCAAAGAATCCTGGTTGTCTATTTAATGTTGATGTCGATTATGTGATTTCTATCGAAATAACTGCTCCACTCTCTTCACTGAAACGTAAACAAACGGAGAATGATAATCTTCCATATGAGGGTGAATCAACTCAGTAGACATCTGTCTGCTTTATGTTAACATCCATTCTTTTCAGAGATCCTTCATTCTTGCAATGGCCCGACCAAAAAATCTCGATTTAAAAAATCCATATATGTATAAATTAAAATAATTTTAAAAATGTGCCAAGCTTAATTTTCATCAAAACACTTGATTTTTATATTTGATTTGAAAAAAGTCGAAAACAGAGTTATTTTTAAATTTTTTCCAATTACGAGAAATTTTTGCTAAAACTTCTCCTTTAATAATTGTGCTGTCACATTCTCGGTTTCCCTCTCAATAAATCACCAGATTAGAAGAGTTCGTCACCCATAGCGAAAATTGCGAATTTGGTCCAAGTTCCAGGCGAGAATAAACTCAGCAGTAAAAAAAACTAATCCTAAACGTAGAGACAGAGAAACGCTTATAATTGGAGAAAATGTCCTCCTCGAATGCAAATTTTGTAATAATTACAATCAGAGTATTATTTTCAGTATGCTCGAATATCATAAAACATAAGATGGTACAGTAGAGAGAGGATAAAAAGTAAAAGAATAAAAAAAAAAGAAGAACGAATGAATAAAATAAGAGATAAATGAAAAAGGAATGAAATATTAAAAAGAACAAATTTAGGACACAGCGAGAGAGAGAAAGAAAAAAAAGCTAGTAGAAGATATTGAAAAATAAATGGAAGAACTTGAAGTCAATGAAGTACCAGTATCAGAAAAAGATATGTAAGAATGGTAAAAAAAAAAAGAGATAAAATAAATAGAAAAACTCAACCAGCAGAACCAGCGAAAGAGGAAATATGATTAAACAAGAAGCAGCACTGGACGCTGCAACAAACGAAGACGTCTAAGAAGAGGAGAACGATGACGAAAACGTAGAAGTAAGCGAAGAAAAATAAGCGTCAGCAGCAGAACTAGGACCAGATGCGGGGAAAATTATGGAACTCGTTTGAAATTCTGGTCAAGGCGTCCGCGGAAGCAGAACCGAAAAAACTTCACGGGTTTTCCCGGTCGCTGCATCGCGGAGCAGACAGAAGAAAGAGAGAGAAGGTAAGAAATGACGTATTGACGGATTTTGTGTGTAGGAGGGGGTGATGGAGTGGTTTTGGAATGGGTTGGAGCGAGTGACGCGAAGTCCAGAATACAAATGGCAACCGACGGCGTCGACATGAAAACAGTAGACAAGTGTTGCATTTTCTTCGCCTACAGCGATAGATGGAGACCGACAGAGAGCGACTGAGAGAGAAAGAGAGAGGCGAAGACAGAGAGCGACAAGTTAAAACAGGGCAAACAAATACAGTTGAACTTTAAAGAGAAGTGGAGCTAAAAGAAGAGGAAGATTGAGACGGAGAGAAAGACAAAAGTTCCCTTCCCCGAACCAGTTGGACGCGTTTTGGTTGTTGTCACCGTTTTTTTGTTTCTGTGTTTTAGGAGCAACCATAATATCGTCAAGTTTCTAACAACAGCAACAACATCGAACAACCTCTCCTTTCTCTGTTGCACTCTCTGTTACAATCTCTGTCTATTTGCCAACCTCGGTTTTCATTCCATTTTCGCGCAAATCGAATGCAAACATTTTTAGCGTTTTTCCACATGATTTCGCGCTCTTTTACGCACTCCCTCTCTCTTTCTATTTCACTTTAATTTTTTTAGCTCTTGTAAGACATATCCCTCTCTCTTTCTTTTACTCTGGATCTCTTAGTTTACTTTCTCTCTAGCTCTCGCTCCCTTCTCATTCTCTTGCTCCTTTCTTTACGACGTTGGTTCCTTAATCTTTCAATTTCTTAAATCTTTCAATCATTTTCATTTAAACATTTCCTTCTTATTTTTGAATGTTTCATGTTTATTTCAATTTCTTTCAAAACGTTTTATAATTACTAAATATTCATTGTCCTCTATCCTGTACTTCTGGTATTTCTAATAGATTTCCAGTCTTTCACATTTAAGACCTATTTCGTTAATTTCTCACTAAAATAAATCTATATATAAATTTCATTATTAATTAGCTCTTCTCTTTCTCTTGCTCTTCAATGCCTCCAGTTTTTCAGTTCTCTCTCAATGAATCTCATATCGGGTTCTCCCTCCTTTCTCTTCGCATCTCATCATCTGTCCTTATCTCGTTTTCCCGCACCGGATTTCTCCGGTTCCTAATCCTCCGTTGAGTCCGCTGCCATTTAAAACTGCTGCGCCCATTTCACTGTTAAGCCTCTGCATCCCCCGTCTCTTCGGCAAACTCCTCACTCTTCCAGCACTTGCAAGCCTGCCTTGGGGCTTTCATAACTGCATTTCTGGCTGAATGGAGGACGGAGCTGCAGCGAAAACCGCGGTTTCAACTACTCAGGGTGTTAGCAAACGTGGCCAATGGACAAACTATAGGTCCTCAGCATTTAGAAAGGATATTTTGCGTTAGAAATTTTATAGAAATTCAGTAATTTTAGAAATTTTGGTTTTTCATTAAAGTTGGTATTCCCATGTTGGAAAAATGAAAATGTTAAGGATCATTTCAGATGCGAACCACCGAACAAGTTAGGTTTGTTTTGACCAACAATCGATGCCTAATTTTCTTCCTCTTCTTCAAGCGATTCCAAACTTCAGCTCCTCTTCATCTTGTGTTGTTTTTTCGCATTGTCTGTCTCTTTCCCGCCCACCGCTTTTTATGCTACTTAGAATTTTTCCTCAGTAAACGAGGCGTCGAATATTGTGAAAGTTTTTCCACGGTAGCCTAACAACAATAAACAATAGTGAAATACAACAAAAACAATAATAAAAACAGTGCAATTGTTGTTGTACAACTACAAGAACAAGACAATGGTCGACGGTACAGGAAGCGAAAAAAAATTAGCCTTCTATTCCGCATCTTTGCGTCTTCCTCTCTCGATCGGGACGAACGACAAGCAACGGGAAATATTTTAACGCGAACATAAAAACTTTCGCGATGAATTTCCGAGCTTTACGCGAATTAATGACGTCATCCGAGGTATTTTACTAGCCCGAAAGTTCAACGCTTGGAGACATCTATCCTCGGTGGCATTTGACACGACGAAGTATAAAGCAAGAACAAACCTTCGGCAGGAGAATTTGGAGCAGGAAAAGCGAAACAAGTCACGGTCTATTTGTTCAAGTTTTTGCTAAGCGAGATCGCGAAAGCAGACACTTGTCCTTATCAAGCAAAATGCAATTGAGGAAATAAAATGCAATTCTGAAAACAAAATTCAATTCTGGAACCAAATCCAATTCTGAAAATTAAGTTCCGATTCTCCGAACTAATTTCAAGATCGCAATTCAATAATTTACTTTTAGAAACGCAAAAATATAGGGAATTTCCTTTGGATTTTCTGATATAACTGCTGGCAAATCAAAAGCATAAAATAAAATAAAAACAAAAGAACATTCCAAACACAAAACAACAACTACCACAGCAACAACAACATGAGGCCGTTATTGTTATTGTTATTTTATTGTTTTTTTAGTATTTGCCTTTTCTTTTCGTTTGGAACTTTACAAATCGTATCCCGCAGCCGCAACATATTTTCACCGTTGGCAGCACTTTTCGCCCCCTCAGATGGTCGTTTGGTGGGCCGAATTCACGAAGCGAATCCCCTCGGGCGACCTTGGTTTTGTTTTTTGATTTATTCACACTCAACATCGAGTACCTCCCCACCCTTGACCACTCGCCGTCCACTTCAGTCCACCTACAAAAAAGTTAACATTATGGCAAAAAGGAGCATGGGAAGCAGGAGGCGCAACACAGGTTTCCGAAGGCGATAAAATAGAATAAACTGTATGCGACCGGCGGACGAACATGCGTAGAGAGAGCAAAAATATAATGTCAGGGTGAGCTAAATTTAAACAATTTTTTTTTCTTTCTGGCAACTGCAGAACGCTACGTGTTGCTCACATGATGGAGCCCATTTTCGCCACATATTCCGCAAAATGCTGAAAAGTTACAAAAAATTCAAATTACAAATAAAAGAGGCGAAAATCAAAAAATAAGTTCCAAAGAGAATAACAAAAAAAAGTTATTAATGAAAAATCAAGAGTCAAAATTAACATCTCTAAATAAAATTGACGAAACAGCTTTAAAAATGATGTAATTCGAGCGATGATATGCTGGGTCATCCATCCAACGTGGACTTTGAAGTAACCAAGGGAGGGAGATATAGAGATTTTGTTCTTGAATGAGGAAATGTTCGCAACAACTTTGTATGTTTGAAAGTTCCTTTATTAAACAACTAAATAAATTTCATAGAATAATTTTTTAAAAATTGTATCCTGTTTAGTTTCAAATACACTTTAATTTTTCAAGAAACCAAATAAATTCGGAGTTTTCTACCCCTAAGAGAAGAGCAGCCTTGCATTAAAATCTATTAAAGACATTCACTTGAACGAAATTCAACCACACGCAATTATCGATGTTTGTTGGATGTTTTTGTGGGACACGTTCGTCCGCAGCCGCCTTGGCCAAAAACAATTGATGAAAATTACGCAATCAGTTCAGTCCATACGTCTGGCAATATCGGAAGGCATTCAATTAAACCGAAACTTGTTAAGAGCTCCCTAGGGTTTGCATAAAATCATCGATGATCAGCAGGGAGAGGGACTGATGGACCAAAAAGCATCCCGCTGAGACTGGAGTAAATTGGATGTTATGGAAACTCCTGCAAAGTAGTAAGAAAATCGAGTACAAATCGAGAATTTCTCTTGGTCTTTTATTATGCCAGAGAAATTGTGGAAGAGAAAAAATACAAACTGTTTAGAAGTTTCATTCAAACGTATTTATTAGTCTCAGAGACGAAGTCGTTATAAATGCCGGTCATATAAGTTCGACTCTAAGTAGCTAAGGAAAGAGCGGAAAGTTCATTAAATTCTCAAATGTTCTTGGCCTCGGATATAAATCCACAGAATGAATGTGTATGAGTCTCCGATTTGCAGAGATGAAGAGAAAACTACAGAAAAGGGGAGAATCAAGTCTTGCACCCTGTATGGTCGTTATGTGGCCAGAGGTGAAGGCGTAGGGGTTACCAGAGGCATGGTATAGTTAATTGCATATTGGAAGATTCAAAACACCATCAGTAGTTGGACGCAATCCTAACGTGATAAACTCCATTTGCCAGCGAACCAAGTGGCCAACAAGTTTAATCATCGAGAATATTACAATTAATTTCCTGAGTCCTGGCTTTCGCCATACCTCTCCTCCACAGTAGGAGTTCGATTTCTGAGTTTTCACCGACATTTCTTAATCTATCTTCATTCATCGACATTACAGTTTTTCTGGCTCTTTATCTCTTCTTGTAGTTAATAAATGTAACTTATTATCGAATTTTGAGCTTTTCTGCGGGTCGTGAACTATTTTTTTTATAATCATATTTTCTTTTTCATAAAATTTATACAATAGAATTTCAAATGTTATTTTATCAAATTAGAATTTTTAGGTATCCATTTTATTTATTTCAGAAATCTTTTCTCCAGTTCACTTGCATTATTTTCCAAGAATAAAAACCAATTTTTAAAACTATGTGCAAACTATTCTTTCCAGGGGATGTGCTAATTCTCTACTTAATAAGTTCCCACATGGCAATTTCTACTCCCGCATGATCATAAAGGTTTCAAGAAGTCTTTATAGAAGACTTCAGTAGAATCAAGATGGGTGGAACACACAGAAGGATCCACCAACAGAGACCACGATCGACAGCACGAAGAAGGCGTATTGTGGGAAAAACTATGGTAATGATCATGACGTTGACGACGCGACTACCCGACCGACTGTCTGTAGAAAATGTATATAGCAGCCTATTATATTTAAGGTATTCCCCCTCACCCTGTATATATTTAAGTTATTCTCCCTCACCCTGTATGTACTATTCCCACCCATAGTCCGTAAGCGTAGCAAGTAAGTTCATGTTTGTCACCAGGGTTGTCGAAGTCACTTCAATCGAAGTGTTTCACTTCACTTTGACCCAAAACACTACGGCACTCCACTTTTTTTGGAAACACTTCACTTTTCAAAACTTGAATCATAATTAACTTTTCTTTAAAATTTGTTTCGCGATTCTTTACTCGTCAGAATCTCTGACAGACGTGTACCTACCCAACATTTTCTAAAAATTCAATACTGGAATGCCGACAACACCGTGCAGTTATTCCCAAACTGAAGAGTTTGTATAAATATCAATGTTATGTTTAAGTGTTAATTATGAATTTGTATGAAATTAATACATTTTACAAAACACTTCACTTTTCTCCGTTTCACTTCACTTTTTCTTGTCTAACACTTCGCTCGAAAAATTGGAAACGACAACCCTGTTTGTCACAAAGCCAGAATAAATCGTACAGTCAAAGAGTGTAGTCGTGTTTTATTTCAGTCTCCTACATGTCGAGCAATGTGTGCGCGGCGACCATGGTAATGAAGATTGAGTTAATGGCGATCGGCGCATTGGTCACTGTCAGCGATGCCAACCCAAAAAGAGGAAAAATCCGTGCGATACACTGAAAATATCCGTGTATTTCCTTGTTTAGTATGAAATCCACATTTTTGAAGAAAAAAAAGAAAATTTAATGATTATGATTTTCATGGAAAATTCAAGATTTGATAATTTTCATGGAAAATTCACAAATTGATCATTTCATAGAAAATTTAAAATTTGATAATATTCATGGAAAATTCAATATTAGACAATTTTCATACAAAAATTCAAATTTTCATAGAAAATTCAATATTTGATCATTTTCATTAAAAAAAAAAAAATAATTTTACATAAAAAATTCAAAATTTTATAATTTTTATGAAAAACAAATTTGGTAATTTTTATGGAAAATTCAAATATTGATCATTTTTATAAAATATTCAATATTTGAAAAGGATTTTCAAAATTTGGACATTTTTGTAGAAGATTCAAATATTTATAGGCAATACAAAATTTGATTCATGGAAAATTCAAAATATGAAGGATTTCATGGAAAATTTAAATATTGATAATTTTTATAGATATATTTTTTATATATATATTCAAAATTTGATAATTTTTATAAAAAATTCATAATTTGATAATTTTCATAAAAAATTCAAATTTATATAAAATTTAAAATTTGATCATTTTAAAATATATAAAAAGTTTTTAAAAAATTTGTTTTTTTTTAAATTTCGATCTGAAAAAATATCCGTAGATTTGGGAAATTTTAACGTAAACTTCCGTGTCTCCGCCAATGGGTCAAATTTCCGTAGAACACGGAAATATCCGTGTAGTTGGCATCGCTGGTCACTGACCACAGACAAACTCAAAACAGTTATCGCGGCAGCCGCTGTGGATCTTCTTCGTATGCGCTGTTGGAGAAGCAACTGGTTAATTTTTATTGTTGTTGGCGAAGATGAGATATTTGTCTTCTTTGTTTAATTTTTGTTGTTGCGTGTCTATTGTGAAGAATGCGGCAACACCGAGTCTTCCTAAAAATTCAAATTGAAACTCACCAATTAAATACGATGGAGCATGATCTGCAGAGGATAAAAGAAATTCATTAGTTAATGGCAGATCGAGGGTTTTGTTTGTTTCCTAGAATTAAGTATAATTAATTAATTAATTTAGAGCTAGCGTTATTCATTCGATAATGCTATCCAAAAGTTTATTCTGCGAAAAGTTTCAAGGAATTTTTAATCGCTGTTCACATAATCACATTGAGTGAAAGTAAATATGAGAGTCATTATTTGCTTTTTTATTGAAATTAGTTCTTTTCATCACTTTTATCTGAAAACTATTCGCGAAAACCCAATCGCTGAAAGAAGTGAACCATGCTTGAGTGAAGGAGACTAATTACCAACGCGACCAGGAAATTCTTACCTAGTAGTTCTGAATTGGAAGTGATCGTATTTTTGAAATACAACGATTTTTCTTGTCTATGCTGCTTCTGACTGTGTGTTCTCCAAACCTTTTGCTCTCTCTATCTCTCTCTGGTGAACATTAACTCGGCATCGCATGTCAAGTGGCCAATTAATGACGACCGATGATGAGGGAGAAGTCAAGGAGGAGGCGGAGGAAGATGGTCAAATAGAGAATAGGGAGGAGAGGAAAATGGTGAAGAATATGAGAAAGAGTTGATGCGCTATTTACTTACGTGCTTGGAGTATGTGGAGTTGAGGAAGTCAAAGGAGAAGGGGCATGTGAGGGGTTAGGGTAGTGATGGGCGGGCGGAGAGAAGATCGAACGTTGAACTCTGGCCTCAGTATCCGCGGGCAGTTTTCACGGCCGACGTCTGCTCTGTCTCTGATTATCTATTCTTTAACGATTTATTGAATCGATGTATGACAATTTGAAAATAGTCATGGACAGGGATGAGAGAGAGGGAAAGAAAATGGGGTTACAGGGTAATGATGGAGCAAATTTCCATGAAATGAAAATATTTTTAAAAAAATTTCGAACACTTAAATATTCACTGCAAGCATTTAATATGCAATTATGTTATCTCCTTTTTGGTTCTCCTCTATTAGTGTTTGCGTTTCCATTTTTGTGTTTTGTTTAATTTCTTCTTTTACAAACAGTTAATATCTTCCTCCGATCAAACCCACAGAGCATCATAATAAAACAAACATCGAATTTCCCGTCAGCCCTACGCGTGAGAGCACGAAGGAGAGAGCGCGAAAGAGAGAGAGAGAAGGGAGAGAGACAAGTCGAGAGAAAAGGCGTAAGCAGCCACCCACAGACACTCGAACGAATTGAGAAATAAAAAGCTTTCACTGACAAATTGTTTCAATATCCGATCAATGCAAGGCTTTAACGCAGGAGTCGTCCGGGTGGCAACACTGCTCGTTCGCTCGGAAGCCATGTTGGAATTTTTATTGCAGCGCACACATGGCAGAGCGAGAGAGAGAGATAGTAGAGTGGAGCAGTATATAGAATGGTTGGGTTGTGTTGTTGGGCAACCGAAGGACGAACGAACGAAATCATTTGCATTCGTATGCGTTCGAGTTTGATTGCCATTTGTTGGTTCTAGTGCGGCTGGGTTCGAGTACATGAGTGTGTGACTGCTCATTGAGTGGGTATGGCTGTGTGAGAATGTGTGTTAAATATAAAGTATATGGGGGCTTTGGTCAGGACTTAGGCAACAATTCCGAGTAATGGAGCTGCTCTTATTCTTGTTGTTGCTAGGTCTCTTACTGTTGTTTGTGTTCTTGTTGCCATTGTTGTTGTTGTGAAAGCTAGACGTAGCAATATATTTAATTGAAAAAAGTGCTGTTGATATGCCTCCCGTCAAGTTATAACACAAATAAAATACGAATTTCTTCAATTAACGGACAAAGGATTCGTTTTTCTGTATATGGTGTCAAGTGAAAAATTGCATCAACTTCCATTTGTTGTCTGTGTTATTTCCTTTCCCACTCCCAATTCGCTTTCTTTCGAGGAACAAATTAATTTTAGCGTGAAAGGGTTTTCCATCTTTTGTTCCGGGCATTTCTGAGCTGCGGTCGCCCTTGGTTATTCGAGAATCAAAGGCCAAGGCAGACCAAACAACAAATGGGAAGTGGTTTGCGGCGAGTCGGATCAGGGATCGGGTCCATCTAAGAATGGGAAGTGGGCGAGAGCAGACATATGTTTATGGATGGTTGAGGTGAGATTAAAAATGGCAGGGGTTAAAAAATTCTGTCAATACAATAGTGGTCAAGGCTGAAAAGGAAAACATCCGATGTTTTAATTAAATTTCATTAAAATATAACAACAGAATTCAACTCCCTTCAAATATAAATCACAAAGAAGAACAAATGAAACTTTAATCACCCTGTGGCAATAGCACTATTCACTCTCATCCACAACCTCTGGTTCACACTGGAGAAAAGGATCTCCAAAGGCAATCACGAGAATGACAACACAAGAAAACGAAAACCTGACCAACGAGAAATAAAATTCATATGTTTGTCATCATACAATAACACTCACACACACTACAGAATAAATACCACAAATGAAATTCTCGGTTTTTAATATTTTTTGGTTATTTAATTTTTGTGTGAAACAAGAATGAGAATATCACACAAGTACAATGAGTTTCTATGGAAAATACATATATTTTAGAATAGGATACAAACATGTGTTCGTGTGTTTCTGTCCTTTATGTAAATTTTGTGTGTTGATGTTTAGATGTTTTATGGGCAATGAATAGAAAATAACTTCCTATAGCATCGACACGAGACACACATTTTTAATTTGAGCAGCATAAATTGAACGTAGCAATAGATACTGGAAATGAATTGATACTCAACTGAATTGCAACTTATTTGAAATAAATATATTTATTGCTGAGAGAGGGAAGTAGGACAATCGATTATATGTGAAAATTTAAATAAACACTTTTGTAACTTAGCCAACTGGAAGAAATTTTTCACTGTGTCGAATTCCAAAGTCATTCATAGATTTCAAGTGGAGATATGAAATCTGCTTAACTTTAGAATTAAATATGAATAAATCAAATCAAATCATTTGAGAAAACAAATTTAAAGGAATTTCTTCTTAATTTGAAAATATAATATAATGTTAAATTCTGGTCGTATTCAGCCTTTATATGAATTTTAGTTTGATTGGAAAAGAATTTCTTTAAAATTCATATGAATATTCCAAAGTGATTTACAAATTATTTCTTTCATTACAATTTTATCGTTTGCCTAATTTGATATGAACTAAACGTATTAAAATAGTATCGATTTGATAAACTAAATAAATATATATACATAATAAAAAATGGATAATTATTCAACTGCCAACTTCATAAAATGCTTCACTAATATCCAGTAATTCAGAAAATTATAACGTTAACAGTGATTTCATTGGAATTCAACTAGAAAATCAAAGCAATAAATGTTTATGAAAATTTGCAATTAAACCGTCATATTCGAATTGTTAAAATCAATGAATTGAAATGTTGTCAACAATTTGCACCCATTCCAACGAGAATTAATAATTTATTAATTAAATACGTGTCCCCATCGCAATGTGTATCGATTGAATATGTCGTCAATAATTAAGTCCGACAGGTTGTCGGATATCCGAAATAAGGATGACAAGAGAGCGCCAGAGAGAGATCGAGTAAGAGTATGAATAAACACAGGGAGGGAGGTAGAAGAACATCACTCCGATTCTAACATGAAATTTTGAATGATGCATTTCCATTGTTAATGCATGTCCTCATCTTTTGCACTACCTCGTCCCCTCATTAATCTTGAATTACATACTGTCGAGGGAAGGATGAGAGAGGGTGGGAGGCCCCCTGTGCTCAAAGTGCACCCCAACCTGGAATACCTTGCGCTCGATCTGTCATTAATTCGGCTTTAATTCTGCGTGCAGAGATAACGAAACCCGCGAGAACAGAAGCAAACAGAAAAAGTATAAATCAAAAATTTGCCTGGGCGTTGTACAAATTACGGGAAAGCAAATGGGGTGGAAAGCTTCGAGGAACAAACAGACAGACAGATGAGTTGGACCGAGAAACGGACAGATGGATGAACTGATATATGGAGAATCAGACGGACGGTTGATGCGGCGGTGTCTTTAATAAAATTCGAATGCAGTAGGCTTTTGCGAAACATGCGAGCGAGAAGGAGAAGAAGTTTGGGTGAGATGAGAGAATCATGATAATGATACACCAGACACACGAACACAGTGAGTAAGGGAGAGAATGAACATATTGATGGGCACACGGATAAACAGAGTGATGGATAGACTGTCTGCAGTACTGACATATGGCATGTTGCAGTGAGCACAGATAAATGGTGAATCAAGGAAGGACAGACAACACGAATGTAGGGCAGCCAGATAATGGGACGTGAGATGGACAGAAGCGATCGGAGAGAACAGGGATGAGTAAACTAAAGCGAACCGAAGAAATGGAGAGTGAGAAGAGGAGACAAATGTTTGAAGAGATGGTTTGCTGAATCGAAGAAGATAGATTTTCCCTGAAATATGAACAAGAGATGGATAGATATATATGTAAAGAGAGAGTGGATTGAAGAGGGTGAAAAATGATTGTACCCAGAGGGAGAAAAATTATGAGTGGGAAAAAGAAAGAATATTGTCGGATCGAACAGATGAGAGAAATGACAGATGCATGGAATTAATTAATTATTTAAAATGACGAATCAGAAGAAGGTTTTAATATAACCGATTCGTAATTAAACAAAGATATTTAAAGAATACGAATTAAATCAAAAATTATTCATGTAAAAATTTATTGAGTGTGACTTTTTGATAAAAACTTGTGGATTAAATCATAATGGGCGGAATATAATCCAACTGTTGTAATGAATTAATCTCATTATAGGAGGACGAGAGGTTAAAAGAAGGACCAGGTTTACAAATCGTGGATTAATAGACATCTGCATTTGAAATCTAGGGCTAGGCATTTATGGGAATCGATCGATTCAGCCTTTTACCCCTATGCAAACCCAATCGATTGTTCGGCAAATTACGTTAAGTAGCTCTCATTGTGTTGAACAGGACATCGTTGACGAGAACCCGCATTGTCCTGCCACACATCCTCCTCCACTCCACTTCTTCCCCTCTTTCGCTCCGTCTCTTTGTCACTCTCCATTTCCCTCCATTCATGGATGGAACTCTGATTAAAAATTTCTTGGGGCGAGTATAAATTCATCCTCTGCTTCGGTTTGGCTTCCCGCGGCTATCGCATATCCTTTGACTCTTATTTATTTCCCCCATCCACATCGGTTCGCCATAATTCGAGGCTACATGAAGCGAAGTCGTCTTCGAGAGACGAAGTTCGATCCTTTCACATGGACTAAGTCACGAGGATGCAATTATTTTATTCACAATATATCGAAAATCGATTTATATATAAATATGTAGTTGCATTTCCGACAAAGAGAAATAAATGAAAGAGACGTGAGAGCTGAAGAGCTGTGAATACCAAAGAATGTGGTTCCTGGAACTTTCCCTAGAATATATATTTTTATTTGGATATATCGGGGAGACAATTTCACGGATAGGCGTTTCACGTATCGCATTCCACGATGTTCCGCAATTGTTTCGTCTGCTGCAACTTGCTTTTATTTAATTTCTCTGGTTGCTGCTCAAGTGTTGGAAATGAGTGGCGAACTTCTCCGTCCGCCCCTCGGGTCCTGGTCTCATTCATCCAACCGTCGCCCTCATCCTCCACCACCCCACATCAACCTCCATCAATCCCATTAACTTGCTCCCACTCCGTCCTCCACACACGAGGAATGTTTTATATGCAAAGCGTGATGAATCCCGAAAACTGGGGGATGCTCGCAGTGACACGAAGTGCTTGCGAATCATTTCAACCCCTCCTCACGCCCTCACTTTCCCCCAGTCACACAAACACAGAGCAATGCAGAAGGATCAACCCACACACACAAACACCCATACGTATTTTTCTGGTGTGGAGTTTGTTAAGTCGCTTATAAAATGGAGTCTCCTGAGAAACCGATAAAATGGTGAGTTTTTCGAAGAAATGTTTTATTTTATGTTGGAAGAGTAATTTCTATTTTTTCATTTAGGAAAGAGAAAGCAAGACAGAAAGTAAGAGACAAGAGTAAAAAATAAGAACTCTGGATGGTAAAATATCGCATTTCAAAGCGAAATATTTATACTGAATATTGAAGTACACTGGCTGAGTGGAAAGCTCTAAGATTGCTGAATGAATCTATTTTTAATAAACATACATTATTTAATTGGTTTTTTGTGGTTTTGCGGATTAGAAAAATGTACTCAATATTCACTCTGTACAGTGGGACAAACATATATCGATGTCGATTTCCGTTTTTTTATCAAATCGAAATTGTATCCATATGGTTATGATATTCTTTGAGTCATTTGGAGCCGTCCTTTCGCCATCACTTTCGGGCCCAATCCGAATCTCATTTTGTCTAATATATTTTTACATTTAGACCCAAAGACACCAAGCGTATTATTGTTAAGGGCCAAGAAGTGTTTCATATTCCGACCGACTGCGGCCGGCCACACTCTGTCCACAATCTAAGTTTACGGTCCATAAAACAGGATCATAAATATCCTGTCTATTCACGATGCAGCTGTCGTTCTGATACCTAATGCCTTGTCCACACCCTTTTCCGCCCCGTCCCCAACTGGTCGATCCCCTGGGCGATCAACCTGGTCGCTGGCTCGTGTGGCCGACGTGCGTCGTCGGACGGCCGGCGGATGTCCAGCACCGTGGACGTGTCAATGAAGTGCCTTAAGAGAACCTCCCTCACTCTCTCCCCTAGCAGTTGGTTTGCTCTCTCTCTCCCTCCTAACAACTCTACGACGTTTGGGGCATTGAGTGTAAATTTAAACTCGCGCATATTTTGATCTACAATTTGTAATAATGATTTTTTTGACGCACGCTTCACTAACACAAAGAGCTCTGGACATCTACAGTGATGGGAATTAAAATGAATCAGAGATTTGTTGTGTTTATTCAGGCAAGATGGTGGATCGGGTCGTCTGCGTTTCGGGGGTGCAATCGAGCACCACCATGGCGCAAGGATGTGTCGACGGCGCTCTCCCAACCTTTCGTCCTGTCCCGTGTTTGCGTCTCCGATTCCAGTCTCGCCCTGGTGTCGTCTCAAAGACTGTTGTTGTTTTTTTGTTATTGCTTTTGTTGCTGTTGTTCGTTTACCCCTCGGTCGTGCAAACACACAGTCGTATAGTCGTCTATTGCCTTTTCGCTTGTGTTTATCGCACTCTCACTTTCTCCGCTCAGCTGCTGTTGCTCCTGCTGTCTCGCTTCAATTTGTTTTGTTTTCCCGAGAGAGGTTGACACCAATGTTGTTTTAGAAGTCTTCCCTGTTGTTGTTGTCGTCCTTCTTATTGTTTTCGTCATCCTGGTTGTAATTGCATTCCTTATTCATTGAAATTCCTCGCTCCTCACCCTCAATAGCTCCATAGGCCCCACCGTTCACCATTACGTTAGGAAATCTAATCAAATCGTGGTGCTTGTATTTGGTACCTGTATTTGCTTCACTTGTGTCGGTGCTTGTCTTTGCATGTATCTGTGTGTATTTGTATGTATGTGAGAGTGTTAGTCTAACCATGTGCATCGTGTCGCACGCGCTAACCGCCGAACAAATAATCGAGAGAAGCTGTAATTGATTTTTTCTCCGAGGGCGCTCGGGCGGACGAGATTTGTCGCGACAGGACGATGATGATGACGACAACGGGATAAGGATTTATGATAACAACTATAACAATCGTCATCGAAAGCACAAACTATAAGAGCAAAAGCAACTTTTGCAACAACAGCAGAGCCAGGATAGACGCAGACACAACACGTTCCACAACGACTTGACGTTCTATCGGCGGAGTCGCGCCTCGAATCCTCGAATCCCGCTATTTGTGAAATTCCACCTAATCCTGCTGGCGACTCGTGTTGAATCAAGGGATTTATTTCGCTCAGTGTCGCTCACTCGTTTGTTTGGCTCCGACCGCCGCACAGACGATTTGAATGGAAATAATAATACAGGATATCGGGGAACGTAAACAAGGCACGTCACGTTGCCGGTCTCGCAACCACCGGCATGGCCCCAACTCCTTCCCACCATCTCGTGGGCTCCTCATGGTTTTGCCCGCTTCTGATGCCAGCGGCAACACTCGAGTTCTAGACTCAAGTGCGTCTGGAAGCCGCACTTTGTCTGCAAGGCGACGGCAACCCTGCCGCAAGCAGTTCTCCTCTCTCTTCGTCCCCTGCCACACTTGGACTCCACCGACACAGGGTCGGAAGTGCAAACAACAACAAGGAAAACTTCTTTTTCTCTCGCCAAGCACCTGAATTACTCACGCGACGAGTTGCGCTCGCTCCTTTGGCAGCACTGGATCCAACTCTATCCAGCGAAAGAGACGAAGTGAGAGAGGCACACACAACCCCTGAGTCTGCATGAGCGTCCTCGTACTGAGACTAAATACATTTTTACACACACATTGCGTGAAGGATCCCAATCGACCAGAGTCAGACTTTGCAACAGCAACAACAGCAACTATCTACATTTGTACAACAATAACAAATGGTTAGAATAGGATAAATGTATGCTTTTGTACCCCGGCGTCAAACGTTGATACAAACGCCAAGCGCCACCGGCTGCTGAACGAACACCACCCTCAGACGATGGTAGTTGTTACTGTTAATATTGTCATCTTATTGTTTTTGTCAAGTTGTTGTTTACGTCTTTCGTTTTTGTAGTATTTGCAGTACTTGAACTTTAAGGAAACTTCGTCAACAAGCTGTAGTAAAGTAGTATTTAGTGGATAATGTTGCGTAGTAGAAAAGGATCAAAATTTCCTTCTTGAGGAAATCATGTTGCAAAGACATGACGTTGTTGTTATATTCAAATCTTGCAACTGACTGAAAATGAAGAGAAAGAGAGAGCGAAGAAAAAAACTTTGGGAAATCCAGAGGAAATGCGTAAAAGAAAGGTACACTGAAATTCATTGAAGAAATAGTAGTATTTGTGTATTGTGAAATGCTGCTGATGGTGTTGTCGAAGCGAGTACCAAAAATTCTCTGTTTTCGTCGTTTTCGGAAATTGGGAGTACATGAAAGAGCACACGAAGCCTTTCTCTCGACATGTTTATCCCGCAAAAGGCCGCCGACCAAGTGACAGGAGATGATGATTTGATGCAACGACCGCGAGGTGTGATTGATTTAGGTGAAGCTGGGATGCGGATTTTGTAAATGGTGCACTGAGAGCAATTTATTGCTGTGATATTTTATTTCTATATTATCTCATTGATGGACGATTTTAATCGTATCATGCCGCATGTTGGCTGTTTCTCCGCTCATACTTTTCCTTCAATCGTCCATTTTATATCTGTATCTCTCTCTTTCTTCGCCATTTTTCTCTGTCTCAGTCGTGTGTGTGAATTAATCAAATTCACTCTGCAATTACTTCGTCCTCATCCGCATCCTTATCCGCGTCCATTAGCTTCCACTTCCTGTTGTTTATCGGCCGAGCGACGTTTTAATCTACTCCTTAATCAAGCGGAGGGGAAAGAGAAGATGAAGAAGATACGTATAGGATGGGACAAAGTATTGAAACACTTGTTAAAAACACTTTGTACGAACAAAATGAGTTGTTCATGAAATTTATATTATAGAGAAAAATGTGAAAATAAAATTTTTCATTCGTTCAATGTTCATTCAGAAAGCAAGTCGTTTTTCTGCAATAGGTTATGGGCCCAGCATACCTAAGATTTGAATTAAATTAAAGTAAATTTGTAAATTCGCGAAAATGAATGTGGTTTCCGGTGTAAATCAGATGGAGGAACTGGTCGGCTCCGAGAATTGGTCGACATGGAGTTTCGCAATGAAGACACAGCTGGAATTGGACGGATCATGGTCTTGCATCGAACCTGAGGAAGGTGTGGCTGTGGGTGCTGCTAAGGACAACATCACACGTTGCAAGATGATTTTGGCGCTGGACAAAAGTTTGTATGTTCACGTCAAAGAGGCTAAAACGTCGAGGGACGTTTGGTGCACATTGAAAGGGCTGTATCAAGATTTCGGATTAGATCGTAGGATCGGGTTGCTGCAGAAACTCTGTTCAGTGCAGCTGGAGAGCTGTTCATCGGTGGAAGCATACGTTAGCGAAATTGTTTCTACAAGCCAGAAGCTGAACGATATCGGATTTCATGTCAACGACGAGTGGCTGGGAAGCTTGCTGTTAAAGGGATTGCCTGCTATCTACAAGCCAA
>CM029562.1:20199996-20299264 GCA_017309665.1 Coelopa frigida
GAGAAATGAACATCCTGGAAATATGGAGTGCTATAAATGAACAGTCTGTGGGAACTGTTCGTTTCGTTTTAGGCAAAGTTAACACCATTGCAATAAAAACCCTCAGATCGGACATAGATAGATCAGAACATAGGGACTCAGACAACGCTTATCTCTCCCCCAGCGGAAAATGCTAACAGACTTTAACAAGACAGTCAAAGTCGAATAGGTTCGCTACAAACTGCGGCCATACATATTGGCTATGGAGGATATGAACATGCAGCCGGCAGCTACCAATGTCCTGCATATAAACAAGCATTAAAAACGGATAACCTTAACCACTGCGAAGCCGCACAGGCTCTACAATACAACTTGCAACGTGACAACTTGCTCGTGAATATAATGTAGACGTAGCGAACTACATAAAGTTACCCAAAATAATGGCAAATGCATAGAAGATGCAAGTAAAAAAACTGCAATATGGATTTGTGGGCTTGTAATTTGGATTTAGTATTTTTATATTAATAAGCTTTTTTATGCCCTATACCCTGTGGGTAAGGTTATATTCATTTTGTCCTTCCGTTTATAACGCATTAAAGAAACGGTAAGAGATACAGACTTGAAATTTTGGATTTAGTATTTCTATATTAATAAGCTACTTGAACGTAAAAATCGGCGATCGGTCAACGGACACGCCCACCTCCCATATAAAGCAAAAGGTTTATATGGGATATCTGGTGAACTATGGAATATATATAGATAAAATTTTGTGTGTGATCATGTATCACCTATACGAGTTTACAAGACAAAAATGGAAAAATGGATACGCCTACCTCCCATATAACGCAAAAGTTCAATATGAAATATCTGGTGAACTATGCTATATATCGGCATGAAATTTTGTGTGTGATCGTTTACGATCGATACGAGCAAAACTTCAATATGGGATATCTGGTGAACTATTTCATATATCGAGACAAGCTACAGCTCAGCTCAAAAGCTACAGCTCTATGTTGGATATATGGTAAACCATATAGACAGTTTTTAGATTAAATATTGCTTCCCATGAATCAAATGGAAAAGATCTCTTATAGGACACGGTGGATGAGAACTAGGTTTCTTTGCGTCAGGATAGGTTCGAGGCGGTCAAAAGATGAGTTTTTCAAAAAGCTTAGAGAGAACTGGCAATAAACTTATTGGTCTATAAGAGCTAGATTCTATCGGATTTTTGAGGGGCTTTGGAATTGAAATTATTTCAGTGACCTTCCATGCTGAGGGATAGTATTTGGCGAGAATTATGGCATTATTTATATATCTAATATAGACTTGAGTATTATCGGGGAGCTCCTTTAGAATTTTCCTGTTATTTGGTTATAGCCTGGTGACTTATTTATATCTATGTTAAAACTAATTTTATTTTTAATTCTGTTTACCGTCACTCTCTTTATTGCGGCATTTGTTTCACTAGCCATGTTGGTTGTCTCTATATGATCATTGTGTTTTTGGTTTGTAAATGTTTTCTTGATGTAGTGTGAGAGTTCGTTTTTTTCCATATGAGTCCATTTATTGTCATTAGTTTTTAGTGGAGACTCTTGGAGAATTGCATTACTTATTTTTTTGTCGCTTTCCACAGTGAGTAGTTTGTTGTTCTTGTTGAGGTTAGGTAGTAATGTATTTTCTCAGTTTTTCTTCTTCGTCTTGTTTTAAGTATTGTTTCAACTCCTTTGTTGCTTGGTTTAGTCTTCGTTTGTCATCTGGTAGTCTAGTGATATGAAATTTCTTTCTTAGTCTTTGTTTGTTTTTTCATTAATGTGTTGTGGGATTTAGTATACGTTAGTGCTGTTGAATGATGGTGTCGTTCTATCAGCTGCGAGGACTATATTATCATTTATAGATTTTTCGGTTTCTAGATATAAGCATTGGGGTATTTTGATATTCGAGCGTAATAGGCGATTTACTGATTTTATAGTCAGATAATCTTGCTGTATATTTTTCATTATGAAAAAGTCAATGAGGTCAGGTTTGCCCTATCTGTTGGCCAATAAGTTGGTTCGCCAGTACTCATAAAAGTCCAGTAGGTGTTTTCCTTTTGCATTTCTCATTCTTGATCCCCAGGTTGAGTTTTTGGCGTTAAAGTCTTCTTCAGTCCATTCATATCTGTTATTTGTACTGTTGTAGCTTGCAGGTAATCTTTTCTATATATGTCAAGTTTAATACACTTGGTTTAATTATTATGGCTGTGCCACCATGTGCTTTATGATGGATTAGTGCAGTAAATATTATAGTTCTTTCAGTTCAGAAAATTCACTATTTTGAGTGTAGTCGTTACTTTGGGTATGGTCTTTTGGACTCGTTTCTGGTGCAGTGTTTGTAGAGGATGCTTGAGCAGATGTCAGGTTAGGATTGATTAAGCTTGTTGTGACGATTTGGGTATTTATCGTTGTTGATTGCTCGTCGGCTATTTGTTCTGGCTTTTTCCGCAGAGCTGGGAAACGGTTGATTTTCAATGTCTTATAAATCATGCAACCCTTGTAGTTTGCAGTATATTTTTCCCCGCATAGTGCGCATTTGATATTGTTGCTGTTTGGAGGTATTGGGCAGTTTATGGTTTTGTGATCGCAAAAGTTTTTAGTATGACCATATTTTTGACAGTTTGGGCATTGGGTAGGGTTCTTTTTTGATGAGGAGGCTCAAAGTTTATTCTGCAATGGAGTAGGCTGATCAATGAGTATATTTCTTTGTTATTTTTATTTGCCTTTAGTTCAATTGAAAATAGAGAAAGAGCCTTTTTTGTTCCTGATTGCAGTATGTTCTGAATGTTAGTGACTTCGTGTCCAAGTTCGGGTAGTTCTGTTTTTATTTCATTTGTGTCTGTAGAGTATTGCATATTTCGCAGTATTAACATAAATCCTCTTTGGTCCTTTGGTTTGTATATTTTGATTGAAGTGTAGTTAATTGATTTCGTTGGTTGTATCTTAATTTCGTTATTATTTATTACTTTTACAACTCGTACGAACAGTTGGGGATTGAGTTTAGAGCTTTAGTAAGGAGGACAAGCTCCAGGGTTCACACCTTTTGTGGCAATGAGGGTGCTTTTTATGCCCTACACCCTGTGGGTAAGGGTATATTCATTTTGTCCTTCCGTTTGTAACGCATTAAAGGAGAGGTCATAGGTATACAAATGTGTATATGTGATTTAGCTATGTCTGTCTGTGGAAACAGAATTTCTGAAGAAACGGTAAGAGATACTGACTTGAAATTTGCATTTAGTATTTTTATATTACAAAGCTTTTTTTATTTCCTATGTTTATTACACCTATCTATTGACTTAAAGTAATTATACGTACAGAATAGAAGTATTTAGTAATTTAAATCAATATTTATATTACATGTTATTTGCGAATTTTCTAGGTGTTTAAATATTTAAAATTTATTTAGAGGTTCCGGGTTGGTAGATCAGTGGAAGTACGTCTCTTCAGCCGTTTGTGTTGTATTTCTATCAAGGGGAGGTTTCTTATCTCGTTGTTTGTGTATCCATGGAGACACTGCATGTAGATCACGCTGCGTTTTCTTATGGTGTCTTCTATTGTGTCAACTTGTAAGTCTCAATGTAGATCTTGGTGGGTGTATACCATTCTGAATGTTCATCTTAATTGCCGTGCCCCATATTTCTATGCTTTATTTCCATATTGGCGCTATTATTGATTTATATATTAGAACTTTTTTTGTAGAGAGAGTTTCGATTGCCTAGAAACCAATTAAGTTGTCTGAGTCTGCTCTTCACTTCGTTTAGCTTTTGTACTTTTCTATGACTTTTCCAAGTCAGCTTAGAATCTACAGTCATTCCAATGTATTTTGCTTTTGTATCAATTTTAATATTTTCGTGATTGTCAAGCATTTTCGTTCGTGTCTTCTGTTTTTATGTGAAGAAAGCATTACGGTATCATCTGCAAACGTTGCTACCATATCGTCATTTCTTGTTGGTACAGGTATGTCTGCAGTGTATAACATGTATTATAATAGTCCTAGTACATTTTCCTGTGGTACCCTTGCTTCCATTATCTGCATTTCTGAGCATTCGCCTTTATATTGCACATAGAAATTCTTCGATGTAACTTTTCAGGAGTAGATAATAGTGAAATGGTATTTGATTAAGTTTGTGTAAAGACCCTAGTGCCATACACTGTCAAATGCTTTTGCCACGTCAAGATATACTGCTACGCAGATTCGTTTGTTTTCAATGTCCGTATTGTTCTTATTAATTACTCTGTGGACTTGTTGGATAATAGAGTGTTTTCGTCGAAAGCCGAACTGGTGGTTGAGAACTAGGTTTCTTTGCGTCAGGATAGGTTCGAGGCGGTCAAAGTTGAGTTTTTCAAAAAGCTTAGAGAGAACTAGCAATAAACTTATTGGTCTATAAGAGCTAGATTCTGTCGGATTTTTGAGGGGCTTTGGAATTGGAATTATTTCAGTGACCTTCCATGCTGAGATAGTATTTGGCGAGAATTATGGCATTATTTATATTTCTAATTAGCGCACCGGGATCGCGTCGCTCCCCTGGTTTGCCTGGTCCACCCAGTCGATAGCTCAAAAACTCGCGAAGTATGCTTTGAAAGGCTTTGGATTCGCGGTATGACATGTCAAACTATATTTCAATGTGTACTCGATGTGCCCGGTTATGGAAGATTTCAAGTTATTCAAGTTATGTTGAAGTTATTTAATTATCGAATTGGATAAAAATTTGAATACTAATCTTGTGGTAGTCAGAATATGGTGTTAAAATTTCATCCCAAAGATCTGACAAACGGTTTGGCAGTCTATACGGAATTCCATTTTTTTCAGTTTTGAAAATCTTGTTACTTAAATTTTCAAAAAATTATTAAGATTTGATATTTCAAAAATGTTAAAGTTTGAATACAAATTAATTGAACAATTTGTATGATGTTCCAATTTTTTTTTTAAATTAAAAAAATATATAACCATTTGTGTTGGAATTTGAACCTGCACTCCGAACCTTTAAATGTCAAACTCTTGGACAATTTCAGTAAATTTGCATTTGAGAAATAGTAAGAAAAAATAGAGTAGATCCCAACCAAAAACCAAAAAGTGACCAAACTGGGATACTTTCAAATTAGTGGAGACTACTTAGAAAATTAAACAAAAATCGGTCTCATCGCTTTCATCCCGTGTTGGTACTTTTGATTGTACTAATTTCTGAAATTTTTGGGGCGCGGCAGAGGGCAGGTCGAACATTTCATACGGTTCGCCATTTTCTGTCTATTTACCAGTCAAGCCCACGTAGAAAATTTATCATAAATCGGTCTCATCGCTTTCACCCCGTTTAGGTACTTTTGAAATTTGTACTAAATTTGAAATTTTGAAATTCATTATTTATCGAATTTCACATATAAAAATCAAAATAAATTATGTTCAAACAACAAAAAAAACCGTTTTATCGTTTTTAAAATCGTAGTAGCATAAACCAACATAAATCGTGCAGATGTTCGGGCGAACGCTCGGGCGCTCGGTTTTTTTGTGACCGCTCGAACTCGTGCTCAGTGTTGCCAGATTACAAAAAAATTTCCCCCAAACAAATTCTCAAATATCCCTAGAGTCGCTATATTTTGAGAAAAAAACCCCAATATTTATTAAGATGAAACCACGAAAAATAAAAAAAAAATTGATTCATTTAAAATTCAGAGTTTTTTGTGATGCCAAAATCAATTTATAACATTTGAGACCACTAAAAATAATGTGTTTTTAATTAAGTTTGCTGTAAAAATACTTCTAAAATATTGGTTTAACCATTTTTTTTTTTTACCTCCTAGATTTACCCCCAGGAGTAAAAAAACCCTAGATCTAGGGGAAAACCTCACAACCTGCAAACACTGCAATTTTTAGGTATAACTAATAACTTTTGTATTTGATGTCCGATTTTCTCATAGAATATTGGTGAGTGAAGTATGTTTTCTTAATATATGTCGATGACTTTTGACTTCGGAGACTTGATATTTCGAAAGATCTCGAAAAATTATTTAAATTTTATACCTCATTTTCATTATATATTATATATTCATTATATTTCATTATATCTTCACCAATAAATAAAGATGTTATAACGCATCTAAATTTTAATACAAATCATATGCAATTTGGGTTGTTTAGCTCAGGGACGAAGGTTCAAATCTCCATCCAACTAAAATTTTATTATTCTTTTTATTTTATTTTTTTTTTTAATTCCAAATATTTTCCAGTATTTTGTTTTCGGTAACAAACTATAGCATCAAAAATCGAATTCTACAAAGTTTAAAGCGTTATTTGTGGGCGAAATTTAGAAAATGAGATGAGTTATACCTTTAAAACGATTTTGGCGGCTTTTAGTGCGTGGCAGAGGCGTAAACTTTTGGTGTCCTGAAATTATCTCAAGGTATGAGGGGCGGACTTTTACAGCTTTTATTTTGGTATGGAAGCGAGACCCACCCTAGTGTACTTTTTTTCCATATTTTCGTCCATAATTTTCTGTGGTCCGCCATTTTCCATCAATATGCCTGTGGAACCCACGTAAAAAAGTAGAACCGGTTTTCCGGTCTATATGCCAGTGGAACCCACGAAGAAAATCGGTTAAACAGATTTCACCCATGTATTTTTGATATTTGTACTTTTGAAATTTGTTCTTATAAGTGTAGTTGTGCAATCGTGGGCAAAATGGAGGTCGATGAGATTTTGGGTTGTGGCGGGAGTTTCTACTGCTCTTGGATTTCCGGATTGCGCTGTGATGATGGATGGCGGTCGATGCAGGAGTGACGAGTTTCGTGGAAATAAAACAAACGAAAGTTTATGAAATATTCAAAATTTTTATTTAATTGTGGTTGGCCGACAATCTTACCTCTTTCAAAGCTTCTATACAACTCACACGAGTTAACAATTTTAAAAACAATAAAAAAAACGGCAAGGCTGCCACGTTCAAGTCGCCACCACATTGCACGTCGATAATAATGCAGTGGCAGTGGATGTGGCAGTGACTTGAACTGCGGCTTTGGCGTAAACATTGCCGCCCGCCTTGCAGTGTCACTGCAAATTAAAAAAAAAAAAAAAGTCTAATATTCAATACAATTAATTCAAAATGTCTCAAATTCTTAATAGAATTAATAAAACTTAATAGTAATTCATGTTTAATTAAATTCAAAATATATATACATAGGTTAGTGGAAAAAGTAAAACAATTCAGTGTCTTCGCGTGCTATCTAGATGAAAGGCAAGATTGGTTATAAATAATTTAAAGGGGGCAGGTTCCCGATAGGACCCAACCAAATTTGGTGTCCTGAGCCGTCAATTGACCAATAATTTCAGGTAACAATCCACGCTTTAAAATTTTGGAGTATACGTCTGTTCCCAACACAACATCGATCGGACTTCTCTGATAGAAGTTACTAAACTGAGGTGTATGATTGAGATAAAACTTCGAACGTCTAAGGTTCGCGTAGGAGCCATTCGCGGCGCCCTATCTTCTACTTTGACCACGACATAAAGAGTCTCCGATCGACTCTGCTGGCCACGAATTTGTACCGATACTGTTTCATCTCGCCCCATACGAACCGTTGGAAGACCTAATCGACGTGATAATCTTCGAGAGATTCGTGACTCGCCACAGGACATCATTTAAACTTATACCGTTAGAGGTCCGACATGATGCATTAAAAACCACAACTCAATTTTGTTTAAGGTTTAACCACAGCATGATGTGGGAGATAATAGGAGGTAGACCGATCAATGATATGAGAATTTGACATCTTTTTCATATGCCCTAATTGAAAATATTCTATAAAAACCGAATTGTATTGTAATTGTAACTGTGGATTTTTTCCTAGATATATTTGTGTCCGAAGAAACTGCTTATTGGCAGAAAGTCGCGAGTGACCTAAAGAAATATCTTTTGGGAATTCCGGTCGAAAAGCCACGTGTTGTGGCTTTAAAATAATTTTCGGTAAGTTTTTCGCCAGCTGTCAGTAAATGTGCTTTGGGAATATCTTCTAATTCCCAAAATTTGGTTAATTGTTTATCTAATGATCGTTCCGTAAAGCAAGACACTACGTGATTGACTGTTAACTTCTCTCCGCTTGAGAATGGCCCGGATAAGATCCAGCCGAAGACTGTCTCTTGAGCTCAGCAAGATTCGGAATCTTCAGGGTCAAGGAACTGTCAAGGGACATCGTCGGATGATCCCCCGTCAGTTTGGGTAAAATGAAGGCCGAAGCTTCTATTCTTATATTCGCATTGGTCATAGAACCGATTACGAGATTGCAGCTCTGAGTAATTCGAGTAGATATCGAATTGCTCAACCCGGATACTTGTGCTTCAACTTGACAAGTTCGCCTTTTGTACCCGTTCAGATACGAATGTGGCTTCTGAACCGGGATCTATCAAAGCTCTTGCTATGATTTGAGTACCTTAGAGGTGGACTGTATTGGTGTAACGACGGTTAATGCATGAGTATTGGTGTTCAGAGGAGCATTGGGTTGTGACGCCGAACTTCCAGGTGCACTAGGAGAGTTAATGTTGGGAGTTGCTGCATCGGAAGTCGGACGATGTAAAAGCGAATGGTGTCTTTGTTTGCACGTTATACAAATGAAAGTGCTCTTGCAGTCTTTTACGGCGTGAGCACTCGATAAACAATTTACGCAGAGGTGATGTCTTTTCATGATGGCGAACCGTTCAGAAACACTCATATTAAGAAATTTCGAACAACTTCTTAAAACATGCGATTGAGAACACAGCTTACAACTTAGGTTATTCACCTTTAGATTATAGGTATGAAATTTTCTCGATGCCGTCGTATGCGCTGGGTAGTTAGGTTTTGGTAAAGATTTCACGACATTCGAACCTTTAATATCAGATACCGTTTCTAATGTCTGAAATCTGTTCGTTAAGAAACTATCTAGATCTTCCCACTTTGGTATTTCACTTTTTGAAGTTATAGTTTGTTCCCACAAAGCTAATGTAGTTTCTGGTAGACGCGTAGAACATAGATAAACAAAAACCGCATCCCAATTACTGATATTGACATCATATAACTTCAATGCAGCTCGACAATTATTTAAGTTCCGCTGCAGTCTCTTCAGTGAATCTCCCGATTCTACCGGAACACTGGGTAGATTGAACATAATTTTTAATTGGCTATTGACCAAAATCCTCTTGTTTTCGTATCTATCCGAGATATTTTTCCATGCAATGACAAACCCATCATGTGTAAGGGGTGATTTTGTCACTATCTCTTTGGCTTCACCGCGCGTTTTTTGATTAAGGTGATATAGTGTTTCGACAGGAGACAATCGTTTGTTATTTATATATATCGCGGTAAACATGTCGCGAAAGGATGGCCATGGCACATAATCCCCGTAAAATATTTCGGTGTCAATGGGTGGTATATTAAAATTGTGACTGCTGAAAAGCACGTCATGTGGACAATCGGGTTTTGAAACAGTTTGGCTCGGCTGACTTAATAACTTTTCAAATTCACCGATTAGTGCGTAACACCGAAGATATGTATCGTAACAAAAACGGAAACGAGTTTTGATACTCGCGACATCCGGGGCATCTTTCGATTCTTCAATCGATTTTAAATTAGCGAGACAAGGATCGTAATTTGCTTTTAAATCTTGCCAAACGGACTTGAGTTCTTCCTTTTGAGCTTCTAACGAACTCATTGTATGTTCCTCGGAAGGACGATCATTAAATTACGCTTCAAATTCGATCATCGGCAAGACGCATGAAGGTGTTGATGCTATCCATTATTTCTGAAATTCATATTTTATTTTCGTTAATATTTGAAGATGGAGCTAGATTTTAAACTAAAATTGTTTAATAACCAATTGAATGAGTTCACCACAAAGAGTCTATTCGTATTCAAAAGTGCAAAAATCCCAAAACAGAACAGAGACAAATTGAACTGAAGATAAATATTCGTTTCTTTGTTTTAATATTTTGAAATTGAAAAAAAAAATTCACATATATTATATTTGGCTATAATGCACTTCAGATCACT
Organism: Coelopa frigida; assembly: GCA_017309665.1. Lineage (NCBI taxonomy): Eukaryota > Metazoa > Arthropoda > Insecta > Diptera > Coelopidae > Coelopa > Coelopa frigida. The sequence continues at coordinate 20,210,018 of CM029562.1, forward strand.
ATTTAAATATGTATTAAATATAGAAAAGTGAGAAATAAATATGATAAGAGGGGAATAAAAGTACCAACGAATGCAACAGGTAGCAACGCTTTATTTGTTTATTAATTTTAGTGCAATATTGAGTGTTGTTTTCGTTTTGATATTAAATCCCTCTCTGTTTTTGATATTGGTTCGGTTCTTGACTTGTTGGATTCTCCTTCGTAATTGTGAATTTGATTTATTGTGATTGTGTTTGCTTCACTTGTTAGTTTCTTTATTTTTGGCTACTAAAACTTTTTCCAATTTTAGTAGCAGAAAAACAGTAGCTGAGTAGCTGATAAATCGAGATATAATTATTACACAGAATGGATGGTATAAAATGGATGCAATTGGAGAATGTGTGTGTTTGTGTCTGTATAATGATGATAAGTGTTAATGCGTAAATGGAGTGTTAAATGATAATATGGTTGTTAAAAATTATATGCGATTATGAATGTTAGTGTGAGTTTAGTGTGGGGATTACGAGTGTGTGTGTGTTTGAGCGTGAGGCTGTGAGATGGAGTTGCGATATATGTAGGTAGAACTTGGAATTGGAAATTGGGTTATGGAGAACACCGAGTTAGGATTTTGCCTTTTTTTTCGTTTCGTTTTCCAATACTCTCACGTAGGAATCGGTTTTGAGAAGTTGGAAGATGAACGAAAGACAATTGGCAATATTTAAATCGAAATTAGAGTGGGAGCATGAAGGAAACTCGCGCTACTCTATCTTAAAATTGCACTACGAGACACTAATTGTTTAATAATTTCCACGCACCTTTTTATCTAATGACTGCTTAAGATATCTCCTGGGGACACAAGAATCCGGGTCGAAGGACCAAAATGTGCAATCGCGGGCAAAATGGAGGTCGATGAGATTTTGGGTTGTGGCGGGAGTTTCTACTGCTCTTAGATCTCCGCTCGACATTAGATATGTTAAAGTGTTAATTTCCTCCACAAATAAAAAAGTTAGAGCGTTTTAAAGTTTTAGTACAAATCATATGCAACATGACAGACCAACAGTTTGGAAACCGTGCTAGCTTTTGAAAGTTGGTAGGTGTAGGGCAGTAGAGTAGGATCATTTTTTGGGGTTTTATTTGTAATTCAAACAATTGCACGGTATTTCAGGAATAGCAAAGGTTCGGACCTTGTGAAACGTAGTAAATGAGCAAAAGTTATACTGAAGAGCTAAACAACAAACATCATCTGTACTTTAAATCAAAATACTTTTCGTACTGCTGAGTACGTTTTAGGTTTGTTAAAGTTGTTGTAGTAATTAAAATTCTACAAAACTTATATGTACTTTTAATTGAAATTTTATAAATTTCATTAAAATTTTCAAATAAATGGAATTGTATTTATGAGCCAAAAACAGAAAATGTTGTATACAGAACAATTTCAAAAAATTTAAGCAAATCAGAGTTTGAACGGAGTGACGTCGTTATTTTCAGAATTTTGTAAAAATCGTAGAACGGTTGGCAAAGCATAGAACAGCTATTTCAAAATCATTCTGAATACATTAAAAATTCATTACAATTGACATTTTGCATATGTAATAAGAAAATTTTAATTTATGCACAAAATCAAAAAAATCTACGAAAATATTAGAAGATTTCGAAATTTCACCAAAATTTAAAACGGTTTAGCCGTTCTCGAGTTTTAGCATCACTAACATGAATGGCATCATATACATATCGAAAAATTATTAAGATTTGATATCTGTAAAATTTATAAAGCATCAAAGTTTGAGTACGAATTAATTGAACAATTTGTATAATTCATTTTTATTTTTGCGATTTCAGTACATTTGTTTGATTATATACCAAAAAAGATAAATGTTTTAATTAAAAAAAACCTAATATATGGGATTTAAACCTTTATCAACATTTTAACTTTTATCTTTTTTGGATTCAGAAACATGAAATTATCGAATTAGCAAGAAAAATCGAATGCTACTTTGTACTTAAATTTTCGCATTTGAACAATATTAAAAAAAATGTTTAGAAAAAAAATCCAATTTATGGGCTTGGCAATTAAATCCAGAATTCGTTGGGATAACTGTGTGCAAGCTTTTAAAATGTGTGGGTATTTTTTTCTTACTCTCAAACCTGCGCGAAAATATTCTTCTGTTTTGGAACAGGCTATAATTGTAATCACATGAAAAGCAATGGGTTCAACTCGGAGAAAAGAGAATTTGGTTGGTTGGGAGAACTCCAAAAATCTAAAACGTATAAGTAAAACATAAAACAATTTATTTGCAAAATCTATCGAATTCCAGAAATTGGCAGTAGAATTCAAAATTTTCCCAAACATATCAGACCTACTACGATCGCAGTAGACCCGAACCCTGGTGAAGGGCCATCAAAAAATGTAAACAACAAGCAATACAACAACTGCATGAAGCAGTTCGTGCGAAGTGTCGGAAGATGCTCGAGCAGGGTTCGGACTATACTACGATCGTAGTAGATCTGCTTCACTTTTGAAAAATGTTTGTAATCTACTCCGCCACTACGCTTGAACTGCAAACTACTACGATTTTTTGAAAATAATTTTCAGTGAATTTCTTCATGTGATGGTTCATTTCACATAAATTTCGTATCTTAAATTTAAAATTTTTGCCTTATTGACGTTTTTTTTTTCAAATCTACTTCGGAAATGTACCGCCTACTACGATTTTTGGCCCGCTTCACTACGATTTCAGTTTCTCGAGGTCCGAACCCAGTACTTGAGTGTTCGTATTTTGTCCGACTGCTCACAAGACATTCTCACCAACCAAATGGGAATTATAAATGATGTTTCACGACAACCAACGTGCGCTGTCAGCAAACATGCCTTGATCATTTTGTTCTGCTTTTACTACAAATTTGGAAAACTTTGTAATTTTCTAATTTCTCGTAAAACTTTTCCCATATATTTTTACACAAAAACCTTAAGGAAATTAAGACGAAGTTTTTTTGAAAAGAAACCATGAAAATCGGTTTACCCGTTCTGGAGTTTTAGCGTCCCTAACATAAATGGCAACTCTTTTTTATATATATAGATTTTCCTGTTTATAGATGTGTGTGTCAGAGTATTTCGATATTTCGAATTGTCGAGTGGCCAGATGATAATTCAAAATCTGATTTAATTGTTAGGTGATCTTGTCTTATATTTTTTATTATGAAGAAATCAATTCAGTCAGGTCGTTTTGCCAAGTCGGTTGGCCAGTAGGTTGGATCTCCTGTACTCATGAAAGTACATTTCAGTGGTCACAAGCCATAACCGCCTAAGTCGAGTTAGGACAAAATTGAATTGATTTATTTGCTATAAATTTTTCATGTTTGTATCTTTTTTAGACTCCTTAAAAAATGTAAAAAAAGAAACACCTAGCCCCATTACTTTCAATGTTAATTTGAAACTTTAAACTGCTCTCCTGAAAATTTTGAGAAACAGACTTAGGCGGTTCTGGCTTGTGACCATTGATTTGTTTACTCTTATTGAGTCTAGTAAATGTTTTCCTTTTTAATTTGTCTTGAGCCCCAAGTTGAGTTTTTTGCGTTAAAGTCTCCTCCAGCAATGAAGCGTTTGCCTAGCGTACGTAGAAAGTCCGAATATTCCAATGTGGTATTGTTGTGTTTAGGTGGGCAGAATGTTGCGGACAATGATATATGTCCACTCCCGTCAGATATTTGTACTGTTCTAGCTTGCAGATAGTCTTTTCTGTATTTTTCTAGTTCTATACATTTAATATTTTGGTTAATTATAATTGCGGTTTCACCATAAACTTTGTTGTCAGGATGATGAGTATAGTAGATGTTATAGTTAGGTATTTTTACGAAGCTTTTATCAGTAAAGTGAGTCTCAGATATGAGCATGATTTCAATTTGGTTGTTGTAAATAAAAGATTTTAGCTCCAGTATATGCTGGCCGAGTCCGTTAGCATTCCATAGTGTTATTTTTAGATTATTATTGTCCATTTAGTTTTGTCACCAGCATTGTAATGATGCTCATCATGTTAGACATCTGAGTAATAAATGATTTCATCATTTCTTGAGTTCAGAAAGGTCAGTGATTTGAAGTTGGTCGTTGGTTGTTGTTGACGTATTGATAGCGGATGCTTGAGTATATGTTAGGTTTGGCCTGATTAAGCTATTTTCTGTGGGGTTTATTATGCTTGTAGTAGTTAGTTGTTCGTTTTCAGTTGTTTGTTCTGATTTTTTTCGTAGTGCTGGGAAGCGATTTATTTTTAGTGTCTTGTAGATCATGCAGCCCTTATAGTTAGCTGTATGCTTTTCACCACATAATGCGCATTTAATATTATTACTATTCGCAGGAATTTGGCAGTTTATGGTTTTATGTGCATCAGCGCATTTAAAGCAGACTGGGTTTTTGGTACAAACATTTTTGATGTGTACATATTTTTGGCAGTTTGTACATTGGGGCAGGGTTCTTTTTTGGTGAGGAGGCTCGAAGGAGCCTCAAAAGGCTAGTCAATGTGTATATGTCTTTATTGTTTTTGTTTGTCTTAAGTTCTATTGAGAATAAGAACAGTGGTTTTTTTGTCCCTGTTTGCAGTATGTTTTGGATATTTGTTACTTCATGAGCTAGTTCGGCCAGCTCTGTTTTAATGTCGTTTATGTCTGTAGAGTAGTGCATGTTTCTCAATATTACCTTAAATCCCCATTGATCTTTTGTATGTGTAGTATTGTGTTTGTTTTTCTTTCTGAAGTTTTATTATTTCAGTGTAGTTTATTGATTCTGCTGGTTGTATTTTAACTTTATTATTATTTAACACTTTCATTTGATAGGAGCCATTTGAAATTGAGTTTAGGGCTTTTGATAGGTTGTTGATATATTGCACGTTTTGTACATATATTGGTGGTGGCTTTGGAGTTTATGTTTTTACTTTTGGTTTTTCGTGATTTATTCCACTGTCGTTCTCCAGCTCGTCATTTGCGTCGGCGAGCAGTTCGAACCGGTTGGAGGAAGGCGGTTGGCGTTGAGTGTTAGTCGTGTTCGGGAGTGGCAGGCTTAGCCAGTATTCTGTTATTGTTTTTTGGTTTGCCTGCTGTGTTTGGTCTTATGTTTTTTATTTGTGTTGGGTACTTCAGTACCTTTGGTAGGAGAGCTTCGCGATCGTTTTGTTATAATTTGTGGATTTGTGTGTTTATTTATCGCAACATGTTCGATCGCAGTTGGTTGTGTCGTTTTGGAGGAACAAGGTGTCTTATTAAGCAAGTTAAGGATTTCAAACTCACGTCGAGAAAAAAGAGCAAGACTCGGTCAAATACATTGACGCAAGGTCGTGGAGGTTCTAGTATTCCTTCCTATATACCCCATACACGAAGCAAGCTTGTTGTTTAATCGTAAGTTTTCATTTTAAAAATGTCGAGATCGGATGAAGAATCGCTCGCTTTGCCCGCTGTGGCTTTAATTATAAAAAAGAAAAATATGAAAAAGAAACGACTCATGTGGAGTAAAAAATGGCTATTGAAAATAAATTTGTTCTCTCACATCAATTTATTAACGAAATTAAAAATATATCCATATACCCAAGATTGGAATAATTATATGAGGATGAGTGAGGATCCTATTTTAAGCTATTATCACTGGTGTCCCCATTATAATACAAACATGAGAGCTGCTATTTCTCCACATGAGAGCCATATTAAGGTTTCTTGCAACTGGTAGGAGTTATGAGGACCTTAAGTATTCAACAACAATATCGCCCTAAGCTCTAGGCCATATTATTCCCGAAACCTGCGATGCAATATATAAAGTTTTAAAACCAGACTATTTAAAGATAATTGAATAATTTTTATTTTGGTACATTTGAAATAAACAGAAAACAATCGATAGTTTTATGAGTTGAAATTAAAATTGCTAGCACTGATATTTGTCATATACGACTCATTCGAACTATCGGTAGCCGGTTCTGATGGAAGTTCAGAACAGATGAACATGATGAGCTATTTATTGAATGAGCAATGTTCAATTGCCCCATTTCAGCCATAAAAATAGTATCAAGTAAAGAGGGGCAAAAATCGTAGTATGCGGGACATTTCCGAAGTAAATTTGAATAAACTATGTGATGAGCTAACAAACAAAAAAATGAATATACCCTTACCCACAGGGTGTAGGGTATAAAAATTAAACGTGAATGAGTCAAAAATTTCAAATTTAGGATACTAAATTTATGTGAAATGAACCATTACATGAAGAAATTCCACTAAAAATTTTTATCAAAAAATCGTAGTAGATTAGAGTTGAAGCGAAGTGGCGGAGTAGATTTCAAAAATGAAAAGTGAAGCAGAACTACTACGATCGTAGTATGGCCCGAACCCTGACTCTGAGTATAATATTGCGTTCACACGAGCCAAATTTTCGGCTAAAAATCAGATTTTCAAAAAAGCCGTTCAAACGACAAACGACATTTGGCGGTATTTCCTTCCTTTGTATTGGTGTGTATTCTACACACGTTGTTGTCGACTTCTTCAATGTGTTGGAATGAATATGATATCAGGATAAAGGATTTTTATGAAATAGTACTAATTTCATATTTACTGATTTTTCTTATTAACCGATAATAGGTACAATCCACTGGCAATAATATCAGGAGCTTAAGAACATATGCTAATACATCAGCAGAGTGTTGTCGCGATGACATTACGATTATGTATAATAAAATTATATGCGTTTAATTACCACGGTTAATTAACGCGAATTACTAATAATAATTGACTCTCAAAGTTGTAGAATCGCGAATCGCAAACATTAGATTTTCACATTTTTATTCAAATTTTGCCCACACACGGTCAAGCAAGCTTGATCAAAAAATGTTAGCTTGAAGTTTGACAAGAATGCTTGCCCGTGTATGGGGGCCTTTAGTTATATCAATACGATATGATAAAAAAAAGTCAGTCAAAGCCGAGGTAGAATTTTAAATGTTCGCAAGTTAAGTTTTGTCGCGTTGGTTTAGGCAATTTGTGTAATTATTTTAATGAAATATGGTACTAAGTCAATGTAATGTAAAACTAAATATTATTACAGTAAATGCTGACGAGTTATTGTCCGTGCTGTCCGACACTGTATGTATGCAAAATTTTAAAACTCACCGACCAAATCAAGTTGATTCTGCGTTGCTTGTCTTATATATCTTACGTTAGGGGAATTAATTACTTCAATTTCGATATAGAAATAACCAGGCCTAGAAGCGTTTGGAATTTCGGTAGTCCTACAAAAAGATATAAAAATATAGTGTTAATACATATATAGATTACCTATATAAAAACAAGCATTCTTGATTCGGATAGAGAAAACATTGTGAAATTTATTTATTTCATAGTATATAAGACAAAGTCAACTTTTATTATTTATACAGTGACTCGCACCTTAAATGATGCAGTTGTTTTTTTTTTTTTTAGAAAACGCTAAATATTTTGGTATTTGTTTATACAATGGGGAAATAAAATGCCTCAATGAACGCCCATAGAAAAATTGATTACATCCTTTCAATATAAACGTAATGACCAGGTGACAATTGAGAGAATACAATTTCCAATTGTATCTGCTGAAGGGATCACAATCCACAAAAGTCAGGGAGCTACATATTTCCAAATGGCTGTTCATCTTCGAAGTAGAATCAACCGCGCGACACTATATGTTGCTTATAGTAGCGCAGCAAGTACTTCTGGACAGGGTTCACACTCTACTTCGATCGAAGTAGATCTATTTCCCAAAATGGTTTTTACTACTCTACTACGGTAGTAGCTTTTCTACTACCTTGAAGCCTTTTTCTACTTCTTTCACCAGAAATCTTGTACCTTAAATTTAGTTGAATGATTTTTATGAAAACTGGGTTATATGAATGTTTTACATGAAAGTTTCCAGTAAAGCTGACTTATAGAAATGGGCTTCTCATAATGAAATTGCGGGGGCGAAATAAAAATTGGCACCACTTGAATTCAAAGCAACAGTTTTTGCTTTAAAAAAATACAATACATAGATACATGCTTGTTTAAAAAGAGATGAAAAAAATGAAAAATTATATAAAAGAATATGTGCTATTTTGAATCAAAATCTAAGGAGTGAGTAATTTTTTGTATATTTAATGCTTTTTTTTATCAATAACTGGTTTTATCTTGCATTTATAATCAAGAAGATATGACATCAGAACGTCATGCGTCATTGTCGAAGATCTTTGTTCTTTGGAAGAAAACAGTGATGGTTAAATCGTGAGTTGAAGTTTCCAAAATTTACAGCTGTGACTTAATGTCTAGGAACGATTTATAGTTACTTCCTTTACGCAGTTTACAAAGATTGGATTTTTTAACAAAATGATTTATTTTCGGTCTGGATATAAGTATTAGAACGACTTCGAAAAAATCATAAAAAATACATTTGAATTTACGTATTTATACAATGTATGCGTTTTATACAACAGTAAAAAAATCGGAGAAGCGATTCCTAGGGAATGTGACCAAGCCTTTTTATACATAAAAAAAAGACTTGTTACATTATATATTTCAGCGTATGTAAACAAAGAACCCTGGTGGTTCTTTGGTGCAAGTCATCAATCTAAAATGTATTTATGTAAATGTTTCAATAAATGGATATAACAAAGAAAACACTATGTTTTTTATATATAATTTAGGCCCCAAATTCGGAAAAAACAGAACCCAATTCCTTCAATGGGCCGAACGATGGAAACATATGTTTCTACTACTTCCAAGATATTTCCAATGGCACAATGCTTCAAACATCAGAACTACATCGCTGTGTGGAAACCCTTTCAACAGAAAACTATAATATTCCTAACTTCACTCTTATTCATAGATTAGATAGTTCTAAAGACAATCGACGCAAAAAAGTGTATAATGGTGTATGGAAAAATAATATATAATTTCTCTTTGAAAGAGACCACAGTTGTGAAAATCGCACGGTGGGGTTAATAGCATTGAAATGTAATGACATATTTTCACTAATTATTGATAGAAATTCACTGTTTTTCTTTAATAAACGTTGTATGCAGGGTGTAGGGTATGTAAACTTCGGCCTGGCCGAAGTTAACGCTTTTTGCCTGGTGGACCGGTGCGCTAGTTTTAATTTAATAATTATAATATTTCACAACTTTAGACCACCCCATAGCAGGGATTGTAATCCTTAATTTCAGGAATTTATTTATCTAAAAATGTCTGATTTGCTGGCCATAAAAATAAGTACGTTAAGTACGTAAGTTTGTGGGAGTTTATTTATATTTTTTTTTGTAGATGACTGTTTTTGCAATAAACCCCTTTTTCTTAGCGCCTCGACTATTTCCTCAGTGTTGACATCAGCTTCTATGCCTATAAGTACAACTACTAAACTTTTCCTACTCTTTAGTTGGTATGTATAGTAGTTTTTGTTTTGCTCGTTGAGAAATTTAGTTACAACTCTATAGTTAGGCTTGGTGAAATAATTTTCACCATAATTTCATTCATAATTTTCGTTTCATAAATATTTTTTTAAGTTTTGGAACTATATAGAAAGTATTGAGACCTATTAGGTTGGTAAGTTGCTTAACCAGGTCATTTGAACTGCGTTCGGGTAAGTACTTGGAGTGCAAGAAGAATCATTAGTTTGAGATTGGGACCCAACCAAATCGCTTAATGCAGAAAAACGATTATTACGCCAAGGATTATTATTTTGGATATCTAGTTTTTTAGCATTATTACCATTAGTAGTGGGAAAATTCAATGATTTTCCTACGGGGTTATTTGTTGCAGTATAGCTGTTGTTAGGGAGAGGGGAGATGCATTGCTTACTGGCGAAGCAACGTGTGAGGCAGAGAGCGTGAGTTCTGGTGCTGCAGTGGGAGCGCGCTCTTTTTGTAAGCCTTTGTTGTTGGTCGTGAGTGCAGTCGATGGTACTACGGGAGAGGCAGTTGGCGCTGTTGCATGCATACCAGTTGAACCGCTCTACGCTGTTGCAAGAGATGCGCTTGTTAATCCACCAGTAGTATCTGAGCGTGATGCCACTATTTTTTTTCTATTTGTAATAGCTATTAGTAGACATCCAACATGTGTTAGCCTGTCTTCTCTATAAATTTTGTAATTAAGCAACTTAAATTTGTCATGAGGTTTTAAGATTGTTTCGTTAATATAGACTATATGTACATTCTTAGTATTTATCAGTGTTCTCGATTTCAGCTCGAGCCTTTGAACCTGTCCGGACACCCGAGCCTTAAATGTCCGAGCGCTCGGACCTTGCCCGAGCCGGCTCGGACCTTTGAGTCGGATCGGACCTTTGACCGGCTCGGACCTTTGAGCATGTTCGGACTTTTCAGCCTGCTCGGACATTGAGCCTGTCCGTCCGTATGCTCGGGTACTCGGTCTCTCGATCAAAAGGATAAAAAAGGATGTCTGAAACATTTAAATTTTTCTAAGTGTAATAATCAGGTGCATATGATTAAATTAATCCATTCCATTCCGCGTCCATTCATATTCGCGTATCATCAATCTACGCAGCCAAATGCGAAGATTCATATGCACGCATTTCACACAATGCGAAGATCATCCAAACACATGTATACATACAAAGCAACGAACCAACAACAACTCCACGCGTCGCGCAGTCAAAAAACACAAACAATGCAAATAGACAAAAAACGTAAACAACGCATAGAATCTAAATACACAAACAACACAAATGGTCATAAACCATAAGCGACGCACAACGCTCAAAAACATTTCTCTCTAAGAGAGAGAGAGAGGGTATCTACAGCCAGGGTATAACACCCGAAAATTCTCGAATGGTCCACCCGAAGATTCCTGAATGGTTCACCCGAAGATGATCGAGAGACCGAGTACCTGAGCATACGGACGGACGGGCTCAATATCCGAGCAGGCTGAAAAGTCCGAACATGCTCAAAGGTCCGAGCCGGCTCAAAGGTCCGAGCATCCGAGTAGTCCGGACTGCTCGGACTGCTCAATACCCGAGCAGTCGAGAACACTGGTATTTATTACATGTTTGTTAGCTTTGATTTCAGAGATTTGCTGGCTGCGATTATTAACCCTAGATGGGCCTAACTAGGCCTAGGCCAATTTTGAGTTTAAACATGAATATTTTTTTTATGTTTCTGTATTAATCGATTTGATATTCCATGACTTCTTGCCGCTATGCTTCCTGAGTACAGAAAAAAAATAGAGTCAATCGGGTTTAGTTGGAAGAAGAAATATTTTTTTTTTTTATTGTGCCAACAGTAAACAGCCTGGTTTTAGTGCGTTTAATGTATATAACCTATATACACATAACCTATTATTTTTCAACTCCCAACATTTCACCCATACATACCGACCCCCTATCTGTCCCCCTTCTGGATGTCCCCATACAAAATGCTAATTTTTCATACATTACAAAAAATCACTCTATCTATCCAGGAGTTAGTCCTACGGAGCTCAATTGTATGCTATTGAAGCTATGAAAGATATACAAAAAAGTTATATAAAAATAAGACCATTTGGTTCTTCTCGCTTGTTGGAAATTATTTTTGTAATTGGCGATGACTAATAATAATCTTGAAAAACTCCTCTTCATTCCGGCAGGACTCTCGTTGTAGTCTTGGACCATCTTCACTCCTCTTTCTGCCGTATCGTTCACCACTCTCAACTTCTGGACAATTTTTACATCTTCGTCGTCGATCTCATCCTAAACGGTTGGAGGTTGATGTAAAAAATCTTGAGATAATTGTGACGAAATCGCTTAATTCGGTTTCATGAAATCGTCGTTGACGTCTTTGAGTTTCTTTGTTAGGTTTTTTACGCCGCTGTGTCTGATTACATTAACTGCAGGAGCAGGTGTCTTTACATGACTTAGAACACACGCTATATGAAATGACTGTTCTCCGAATTTATAGTGTAGTCCGAATTTATAGATTTATTTCATTTTCTTATACATATTTATGCATATTTATATTAATAAATACAATAAATAAAATTTTAAAAACATTTTTGAAGTGAAACTTCTATGGGCGCGTTGTTTTCAAGGTCGCGACACGAAATGAGCAGAGACACGATAAAAAATATGCTGCGACATTAGACTATCTCTTTCTCACACATACTCTCAGTGTACACACACACACTCTGAGCAGGGTTCGGACCTCGAGAAACAGAAATCGTAGTAAAGAGGGGCAAAAATCGTAGTAGGCGGCACATTTCCAAAGTAGATTTGAAAAAAATATGTGATGACCAAACAAATAAAAAAAACCTGAATGAGCCAAAAATTTCAAATTTAGGTTACGAAATTCATGTGAAATGAACCATAAGATAAAAAAATTCCACCATCTCTTAAATTCCAAAAAATCCGAAACATTTAGAGGTGAATTGTTTGTAACGAAGTGGCATCGCTAAAAGTCAACTTTGGTGAAACAAATCAGCTGGTTTTCATCTCCATTATCAAACACTAGCGCACCGGGGTCGCTCCGCTCCCCCGGTTTGCCGGGTCCACCTATTTCATATAGCTGAAACGAAAAGTAAGCTTTTAACGGCTCTGGAGTCCTGGGGTTTCTTTACATTTTACGGAACATTGTTCAAATGTCAAATTATATTTCAATGCGTAAAATATTCGAAAAACGCTACCAAATATAAAAAAGCGCACAATATTGTCTGTTCCAAAATAATTCTAAACAATTATTCTTCATTGAATGAAACAGCATTTGCGTAAGGCTACCTCTTCAGTTGTTCTCTAACTGTAAAACTACAAAATTAAAATTTTCTTCTCCAACTGTGAAACTACAGTGAAATTGAAACTGTAACGAACTGTAGTGCCGTTTTTTGCTTGAAACCCTTCGCGACCACTCCTAACACACCTCACAAAAGTTTCATTGCGATCAAATGCATATTATACGATTCTATAAGGTACATACATACAGACATTAATTTTTATATATAGAGATGAACATTTGAGATAATAACAGAAATGTAATTCGTGATTATGTTAGTTTGTGAAACCAAAATTGATTGAAAATGAAATGATGTATTTTGAGCAGTGTAAAGATTATTTATATTGCCTTAAAACTCACATAAGTAAAGGAATTACGATTTTCAAAACATAATTATTTTCACATAATTTCGGAAGAAGAAGAAGAGATGCAATTTCTTGAGCAGGAAGGTGAATAAAGGCAATGAGGTGACTTTTCGAAGGTCATGACGATAGTTCTAAAAAATACCACCGGCGCTTTAAGGACATAACGACAGTTCCAAAATCTACCACTGGCCCTATTTTCATGATTTTCACGCACATCATCAAACCATTTTAACAACCACATACAAACGCTATTTCTAGTTTCATATTTGGTATTCTGTGGTTCATGCTTATGCGTATGATGCTATTCTCGCATCATACGCTTTGTAAATTTCAAATGAAGCCAATTTTCAATGATAATGAATGAGAAACTTCAAAAGGGACACGTGTTCACTTGCTTCGTTAAATATAAATATAAGCGGAGGGACTGCGAAAAGTGACTCCTAAAATAACCTAGATTTACCAATACTTCGTACATATCTCAATTGCGCAAATAACAATAAACAAGTTCGTCAATCAATAATATATTAAAATTCATATTTAGTGATTTCTCTTATTAATCGATAATAGGTACAATCCACTGGCAATAATATCAGGAGCTTAAGAACATATGGTAATACATCAGCAGAGCGTTGTCGCGATTACGATTATGTATAATCAAATTATATGCGGTTAATTACCACCGAAGTTTCACTTCTTTCGCGTGTACTCTGTTGTACGGATTTTTTTTTTTATCATCCTTTCATATTATCCTTTTCGGGAGGACTAACTGTGCACAAATATATGCCAAAAATATATACAATATATAAGAGATTATATATAAGATATCGCAGGATATTAATAGCTCACATATCTACACAATATCATCCAATAAAAGGTACAAACTCTCGATTTATTCGCATGGGCCTCTTCAGGCCCAGTAGGTTATATTAGCGCCTCCGAGTGTGTTGCCCAGGGTCATCTGCGCGATGGTTCTAGCATATAAAGCACATCGTCTGGATTAGACCGCGAAGTTACAATTTCACTTATATTTAGCGGTTCAATATTGGAGTTGAAGTCTTTGGTCGTTTGTATTTGGGATTACTACCCTCAAATAATTTCCGTTTTGCATTCATTTAATTTAATAAACGCAATTAAAGAATAGTATGCAAAAAGAAGATAAATGTGACTGTTGGCTTTAGAGAAAAACATGTTTGTAATTTCACAGTCGGTACGGTAGTTATGATACAGAAAAAGTAATTGATACAAAATACATACAAATCTCAATTATCTATATCAATTATCATTTGTATTTGTTTACACTTTAGTTATACATATTTTCAAATGGTGACATTTTATAAAAATATTAAATATTTATTACGAAATATAATTTTTATAGTTCAAATAATTGGGTAAACTATAGTTTTTACCCAACACTACTGACAGCACTTACAGTTATGTAGGCATATTTTTAAGAAAAATACACAATTCGATGATATTACCTTGGCAGCATTTTTTCCCATGCAAATTGAGAGAATAAGCGGTTGTTTTTTTTAGAACTCGTTTATAAAAATTATATTATTATTTTTTTGTTTCATTTCGATAAAAAATAAAGTTTTAATTGAAATCTACTATGTACATTTTCCAACAAAATTTCCACAATTCTCTAATTACACATAACGATTTCATGTCAGAAAGAACCTCTAGAAGTCAAATATTTTACCAGACCATAATGAGTCTTAAAGCACATATTCAGGATATCACAAAGGACTTTTTTTTAACATCCGATTTACTTTAATTTTTTGAAACATGGACACTTCAAAGAGAGAACTATATAATTCCTAACTTGTCCATTATTCATAGATTAGATTCTTCTTATAATAATCGCCGTACCAAAAAAGGAATAATGATTTATGGAAAAGCAAGTATAGCTTCCCAAATAAAGTTTCTATTTCAAAGGGACCACAGTTGCGAAAATCTGAATTATGGAATTAGTTGCATTAAAGTTGTAACAGACGACTTTTTTCGCCAACAACTGTTTTGTTTATATTTTTCTTGGTTAGTTTTTTTTTCTCTTTCTCTTCTGCACTCTCATATTCCTCTCATCGGGTCAGAACTCGGCCACTAAGATTTCACCATCAACAAATTGACAGGTGCGCTCTTACGTTCCACATTTTGGATACCATTCTTGCATTGGGTCAGCATCCACAATGATGGAATCTGCTAGCATGGACCCTACCATTTGATCTTACGATCTAAAGGGAAGGGACAAATGCAAACACTAACACATTTGTGCAATGATCTCACAATGCAGATGTGTTAAACCAAGAACAAAGCGCTGTGAGGAAACATGACGAACTTTATATATATATATATATATTTAAATATAACTCCGCCAGCAGTGAATATAAAAAAACCAGAGGGACGTGCATCTATCCCCTGGATGTAGGCCACAAAGCGTGAACGAACACAGAATCCAAGTGTAAGCCGAAAAATCGACGACAAAAACAACAACAAGAGAAAACGAGTTTTTTATGAGCACGTGCTTTGTGCGTGAACCGTCCAGACCATCAAGTCGCAGAACGCCCAGAAGATCAGCGATCGAGTTTACAGCAAGGCCCGGCCGATCACCGCTGGATCCGCAGAATCTCCAACGCCGCCGCAGTAATTCCAGTATAATTATTTTTTTTTGTTCTCATTTCTGGTGAATTTATGTTTAAATATTCTGGATGAACTTTTTTGTTTTATCGGAATTAATGCCGGTTAAATTAAATTTAATATGAAAATATGAATACATGAGATCGAAATAATGAGTTATTAATCCTTTGGCAAATTTCTCCCGGATGTCCTACGGTCGAGTAGGCGGTGGGTAGGGTGTTTGCAGAAAAGGTTTGAAAATCTGCAAACCATGGTAGGGAGGGTAACGTTGGACACAACATCTGTCCAACCTAGTAGAAGATAGATGGAGACCGGAAGCGCGCGGTAGTTGTTGTTTTTTTTATTTCGTGGTCATTCATAGTTTTTGTCGATTTCCGTTTCCGTAAGTGCATGATTTTTTTGTTAATTCATAGGGTACTCGCTCACATTCAGACAGGGGTGGATAAACGGACCCCCCAATTCCGCTGATCTCCTAGCCGGCTGCCAGCGTGCACGACCATTCGCCTCTGTCCGAGAACCGCCTCCGCTCTGGAATTATGAGAGGACGCGGAAGTGAGCCGAGTTGTTGGAAGAGTATCATTACAGAATTAAATGGCGCCCAACGTGGGGCCTCGACAGTCCAGGTTTCGATCGACGAATTTCAATTTTATCGTGGGAGACTCAAACTGTCAGGCTCCAAAACATATTCAGTATCGGTAGGATAACCAGGTTCAATTCCTTGAAAAATAGAATAGAATTAACCTGGAAAATATCCTTGCTCTATTTATTTTTGATTTCCTTTTTATTTTCAGCAAGAGAATTTGACGAAAAGCAGAGTTCGCATTACTTCAGCTAATGTCAAACCATCTGTTTGTTGTCTCTGTGCTGAATACATGCATTCGTTCGTAATTGATATTTATTGTCGTTCGTGGTGAATTTACGAGAGTTCATAGACGATCGAATGGAATTACGCGATCTTGAACTCAATCGAGATTCGCGTCCGCGTGGTTCTATGAAACCGTAATTCACTGCTACGTTCTATCTTTCATTGTTTTCGTGAAACCTGCAGAAGCACACGGAATCTAAGTGTGCTTCTGCAGGTTTCTCGTTGGAATTCGAGGTTGTTGGTATGTCCAAAACCCTTCGACCACAGAATCAATGCAGCAAGCGAATGTCAATTAATCCCTGGTGTTTCCCTAACTCTGCTGGATCTACGTGTCCTTGGACCCAGATCCAAATCAAACCATATAACGACTTACGTCAGAGTCCATATATTTTTTTGTCTTTTAAAAACCATAATATTTTCCTACACATATTTCGTTGTGCTATTAAATATATTATATATTTATAAATTTGTTTTTGCCATAATATTTTCCTACACAAATTCGTTGTGTTATTAAATATATTATATATTTATAAATTTGTTTTTGCTTTGTTATTATTTCCTTATTGTTGTTAGTATAGATAAATATTTTCTCTATTTAGTTATTTATTTTTTTTGTTTTGGCCATATACGAACCATGTCCGTCCGTCACAGCGATATGCGTAACTCATATGACACCGGAATTTGCATGATCTGCAAGGAGTCGTCGTCTCTGAAGGAGGCGCTCACCACAAAGTTGTAACGATACCACATCGGCAGTTTCCTGGACCGAAACGCTTCCAAAGAAATACAGGGTCAGCACGTATCTTGCAAAGACTTAGCTCGCCGGATGGGTCGGGTTCTTTCCCATATTTCTAAGGCCGATCGTTATTTCGAAAAAAATATACGTGCTTAACAAAAAAATTATGATTACTAAATTTAGACGGACGGACAGTTTTGGGGGGAACACTGAAACTAACTCAAAAAAATAATGTTCTCTAAAATTTCTCTCTCTTAATTCCGACGAGAGATCAGGTGTTTCGATCTCTCTCTCGTTCTTTACCCACCCTACCATGCTCTCTAAACAATTATAATAAATAATTGGAGAACCCTTTAGAGAAGTTAAACTATTCGATTATGCTAACTTCATTTACAAATGATTTATTTCATCGTTAATTCAATAATTAACATTTCTAAATATTAATATGATTCAAATAAATTCAACGAAACAATAAGCAATTCAAAATCGCAATGAGCATAAACATTGCGCAATGGCGATTAACAGAAGAGAGCACTGGGAGAAATGTTATTAACATTGTTGCTCAAAATAACAACTGATGGTAAATTTTCAAAGGAAATTGTTGTTGTTAAAATTGTAAGACAGGATTTCTTAACAGTAGATATAGTGAATGTAGATATATTTCTTTAACATTAAGTTAGCATAAGTATTCTTAAGTATTATAGATAGTATTTAAATTCAAATTCTTTTAACAATAATTTTCATATTAACATATTTAATTAAAATTTGTAACTATTTTAGTGAAATGGAAAATAAAGATATTTTTGAACAATTTTTACATTCTAGGACTTAGGTTGACTCCATCGATGCATCAGGCCTGTTGCAGCGTTGGTGTAGCATTGTTGTAGCGAAATTATTAAACAAAAATCTCGTTTTCCATTTCTATTAAGTAGCTTAAGTTAAATTAGATATTAGATTTAGATGTCTACATAATTAAATAATACTTATGCTCATATTTTGACTATTTTAATTTCCTCTCATATAGATTTTCCGTCTGTTAATTCATGAGTTTTTCTTTTTGTTTGCTCTGCAATTTCTTCAATATAACGAGATTGGTGTTGACGAGGAATGTGTGAAGAGGTTTGGGTTAACGTGAGGGTGTAGTTAGATTTCCATTTGGTTGACGATTCAGGTTATTACAATCTTAACCATGTGCTTGGGTTTTCATACCCGTTTTCAACGTTCAATCAAAAATTTCTCAATCCCAAATTTCTTGGACCAAATTAATTATTCCAATCAATTAGTCCCCTAATATAAATTATATGTTAGCTAGGGAAAAGCGCAAATGTTAAAAACGTACTGGGAAAGTGGTGAAATCGGTGGGTGTGTTCAATTAGTTAGTTGCATCTACTAAGGGGTGCTTTCATTACATTTTATTTATGTATATTAAAAATAATGTTTATATACATAAATTTACTGAGACCAAGAATAAATGTATGTTACGTTTTCAAAACGTAACGACCGTCACAAAGCAGATTATTTCAATTTTCTTCAGAAAAGAAAGAAACTGGAAACGGGCAAATTTAAGTCATGTTATCGGCTTAATATCTTTCGCATGATACGTTCCAACCAGTTTACCCTGCAGATCAGATAACTCATAGTAAGAGTTTCCTACCTTTTTTACAATTCTACTTTTCAAGAATTTCGGAGCAAGTTTAGCATTAAAATTTGCCACTTTATTACTTAATGCGAAACTTCTACGAAAAACTTCGTCACCTGGTTGAAAGTTTATAACATTGGTTCGTAAATTATACGCTTTCTTGTAATGATTATATGCCTTTTCTAAATTTTCTTTCACTTTCTGACGAATAGTCATTAATTTATCTACACTATTTTCGATTCTTTCTCCTTCCTCAACAATATTCAATCTTTTTATTAATTCGAAGTTCATTCCGTGCGTTACCATCTGTTGGCCAAATAAAATATAATATGGTGAAAAGCCAATCGATGAATGATGTGAGCATTCTTAAAGCAACAGCAATTTTGCTAAGGTTTACATCCCATTGACGATGATCGGTTCCGATATAAGATCGAATCGCGGCGATTATTGATCTGTTAACGCGTTCTGATGAATTTGCCTGTGGGCTGTAAACTGCAGTAAAAATGTGTTTGGCTCCATATCGTGTCAACAGACTTTCGAACTGAACTGATTTAAATTGGGTTCCATTGTCTGTAACAACAAACTCAGGCACACCAAAGATATGAAAAACGTTTTCTTCAAGAAAATTACAAATTGAATTGGTAGAGAAATTTCGTAAAGTTTTTATAATAGGGAATTTCGTCAAATGATCGAGAATAATGAAAATACCAATATTATCCAGATTTGGAGCGTGGATAAGGACCTAAGAAATCCATATATAATCGTTGGAAAGGACGTTCAGACTTTACTTGAGCTCCCATAGGTGGTTTTAATATACTGTTTGGAGCTTTTGATTGTTTACAAATATCGCAATTTGCCACAAAGCTTCTTACTTGTAAAGCCATTTTGGGCCAATAAAGATTTCTTCCCAGTTTTTCTAAAGTCTTTACCACGCCTCCATGGGCTGCCATAGGTGGACAATGAGCGTTGGCAATGACTTCATCAGTAAGTTCATGTGGAACCCAAAGTTTCCAAGAGGAAGCTTCAAGGAATGAATCCCCATTTGCAAACTCGGTTCGTTTGTACAGATATTTGTCAACAACCTTCAAATCAGGAAAACTGGACTCATTTCCAATAATTTGATTTTTTAACTTTTGGTATTCGAGAGATTCAAAGCTAGGGGAAGACAAATCGATTTCAGGAAACATATATTTTTTTTTCTATGGAATCCATGTCAAATCGAGATAAAACATCTGGAACGACATTGAGACTACCTTTACGATGTTCAATACTAAAATCAAAACCCTGTAATTTCAAAGACCAACGAGCTAATCTACCATTTAAGTCAGGTTGGCGCATCAGCCATTTTAGACTCGCGTGATCTGTAATAACTTTGAATTTATGACATTCGACATACTCTCTGAAATTTTCAATACTTTTCAACGCAGCCAAACATTCTAATTCCGTAATACTATAATTTGACTGAGCTCGGTTTAACTTTTGTGAGAAATATGCGATGGGCGTTTCAATTCCCTGACTATCTTCTTGGGCTAAAACACTACCTATTCCAGATTTCGACGCATCACATTGTATGATGAATGGTTTGTCAAAATCTGCTGTTATTAGAACTGGTGCTGATGTTAAACAAGTTTTGACCTTATCGAAGGCTTCCTGGGCTTCAGGCGTCCAAATAAATGTTTTCGATTTCTTTGTAAGATCGGACAAGGGAGCCGTAAGAGCGGAATAATTTTCAATAAAGCAACGGTACCAACCTGCTAAACCAAGGAAGCTACGAACTCCTTTAACAGACGTTGGTGGTGTAAGATTTTTAATCGCTGACACTTTGTCAGGATCGGTCTTTAAACAACCATTGCCGATCACATAACCCAGGTATTTCACTTCTTTTAAGCACCACTTGAATTTCGATATGTTCAATGTCAAGCCAGTTTTATGCAATTGTTGGGATACTTCAACTAATAATGACATATGATCTTCGAAAGTTTCGGAAAGCAACAACAAGTCGTCGAGATAGGACGAACACTCTAGTTTTTAAATGAGCAGGTATTATAATGTCCATTAGTCGGCACAATGTTTGTGGTGCATTTGTTAATCCAAATGGCATCACTTTAAATCGATATAGAGGTCGATTTGGGACTGTGAAAGCAGTCATATCTCGTGAGCTTTCGGCCAAATTAACATGCCAAAATGCATGTTTTAGATCCAGAGAAGAAATGAATTGTGCCTTAGGCATACGGGATAAAATTCCATTTATTTTCGGCTGCGGATATGCATCCTTAACCGTAACAGCATTTAACTTTCGTGAATCTATACATAGCCTTATTTTATCGTCTTTTCTCACCATTGCAATCGGACTACTCCACGGGTGCTTCTTCGATGATTCCCAATTTAAGCATTCGATCAATTTCATCATGTATTAGCTTTTCTACTGCCGGTGAAACAGAAAAATATCTTTGTTTGATCGGTTTTTCTCCCTTTTCGATTTCAATCGTATGTTCTAGTAAGGATGTTTTCCCTAAGCCTGCGTGTTCAAATGATGGAAACAATGCTATGACACTGTCAAATCGATGTTTCTTTTCACAAGTTAAATTACTTAACTCGCTCAAGTTATTTCCGAAATCCAACGAACTATCTAACGGCTTGAATATCTCAAAAGCAATAAAGAAATCAATTCAACTTCTTAAACGACATTTCTTTTTCCAAAAAATTGTTAGCTGCTGAGCCACTGATGCACGATATTGACGCGCCAGAATCCAATAATCCCATTAAACTCATTCCAAATATATATATACGGATATATGGACGGAAATCCTTTTTATTAGACTCAATCGCATTTAAACTTTTCCTAAAATGGTTTCTTCTAATTTTGATATTTTTATAAAAAAAGTCTCATGCGCCTCATATTCCTTTTAACTTTTGGCTTTCTTGATTTTGCTTCAACGGACAACGATTCGCAAAATATTCTCTCACGAGCTTTTTGATAATCGATCAATTTCTCATGAAATGGTTTGAAAATATTTACTTTTGGAATATGATCTTTGGAAAAATGAAATGGTGACGGTGACACGGAATATTTTTGGTATTTACCTTTTCGAGCGGAAGCTGTTGTTGTTGCTGCCACTCGGCCTTACGTTTCCCTGTTTCTTACAATGCTCACAATTCGGCTTATAAATGTTTTCTGCCCCACACCCATAACAAAATATCGCACGATCTTCTAGACAATCTTGAAATCTATGCCCACTTTTCCTACAATTCCAACAAACTATATTTTTCTCATCTTTTACTTTAATTTCGCAAATATCTTGACCATGTTCTATGTCTTCCGAATGGCATTCCGCGTCTAACTCATTTATTTTCTTAAACACTCGACCATTGCTAAATTATATAAATTATATAAAAGTAAATTACGTAAATGCGAAACGGATGAAATATGCAAATAAAATAACTCCTTCCGAAGCTGTGGACGTAAATTTCGACGAAGTATTTCTACGAGTTCAGGCTCTTGTAGCGGAGATTTTAATCTATCTATCTATAAATTTCCACCAAGACTATCGTTAGTTAGGGCTGATACCATATACACGAATTGATCTACAGGCAAGCCTGAAGATAAACCATTAAACTGCAAATTCCAATTATTAATTAAATGTGCAACCTTGCTACTATTCGTTAGAGCTGTTGACGAAACTGAGTTTACAGAGGTATTATTCACAAAAACGTGTTCCGAAAAAACATTTGGAGAATTGTGATTCATGGATGGAAAATGATCTCTCGGCCATTCAGGTTCTGAAGGTCTATGTAAACTCAAATCCGCAATTTGTTGTGACAATTGTGCAATAGATTCTTGAAACTTAGACAACTCCTTTTGTCCCCTTGCTTCAACTGACTTCTGAATTTGACTCTCGATATTATTTTCGACTCCAGGAAAGTTTTGACTATTTATAGAAAACGAACCCACATCCTGATTTTTACTATTTGAAGGCAACGATAAATTTCTATTCAAATTAAAGCTTTCTTTTCGTTTTTTTGATCTTGTTTGGAACGGAAATTGGTTTTTGAAATAGCTCCCTGTTTTTGAGCTTGTATTGGTCTACGCTCTTGATCATTAGACCATTAAAATCCAAAAAAAGATGTGCTATTAACTGATGCTTTACAATGAGGACATGTAGGGGAATTCTCTAACCATGTTATCAAGCAATCTTGATGAAAATGATGATGACATTTAGTGGAAACTAATGGATGAGAATTATTTAATGAAACATTGCAAACTAGACACAAAGCAGTTCCAGATGCTTCAAAATTTAGATTTTCATTGCTGTGATGGACATAATCAATAAAGGTTATAATAATAATTTGAAGTTAACATTCTTTATCGACATAGTTTAACATTAATCAGAAGAGAATTGAGAGTTTCAGAACAACTTAAGAAACTATAACTTAAAAAAAATATAGATGAAAATGAAAAATAAAAAGTGAAACAATGCCTTCCATTGGTTATCGGACTATCGAATCGCTTACGAAGCGGAAACATAGTTATTCCAGAAAGCTATGAATGACTGCCAAAATTCTTCCAACACAAAACATGAGTAGGAAAAACTAAAACAACTGGTCAGTAGGTAAAGTAATAAGTTATTATCATGAAGTCACTTCCGGACCAATACGACTTGATTTTGCGACAATTCGAACTTGGAAATCCAGGAGGATCTCACTCATAATATAACCTACCACCTATTTAGTGGAGCTGGCCGGATCTAAAAACCAAAGTTTTCCAATCTCGCTTAAGTGTTGGTTCATATTAAGAATTAACAAAACCAAAACTTAGAGGATCTATGGCCAAAGCCATAGCTTGTGTGGGCCCCACGTTGGGCGCCATTTTCTGTAACGATACCACATCGGCAGTTTCCTGGACCGAAACGCTTCCAAAGAAATACAGGGTCAGCACGTATCTTGCAAAGACTTAGCTCGCCGGATGGGTCGGGTTCTTTCCCATATTTCTAAGGCCGATCGTTATCGTTGGGGGGAACACTGAATCTAACTCAAAAAAATAATGTTCTCTAAAATCTCTCTCTCTCAATTCCGACGAGAGATCAGGTGTTTCGATCTCTCTCTCGTTCTTTACCCACCCTACCATGCTCTCTAAACAATTATAATAAATAATTGGAGAACCCTTTAGAGAAGTTAAACTATTCGATTATGCTAACTTCATTTACAAATGATTTATTTCATCGTTAATTCAATAATTAACATTTCTAAATATTAATATGATTCAAATAAATTCAACGAAACAATAAGCAATTCAAAATCGCAATGAGCATAAACATTGCGCAATGGCGATTAACAGAAGAGAGCACTGGGAGAAATGTTATTAACATTGTTGCTCAAAATAACAACTGATGGTAAATTTTCAAAGGAAATTGTTGTTGTTAAAATTGTAAGACAGGATTTCTTAACAGTAGATATAGTGAATGTAGATATATTTCTTTAACATTAAGTTAGCATAAGTATTCTTAAGTATTATAGATAGTATTTAAATTCAAATTCTTTTAACAATAATTTTCATATTAACATATTTAATTAAAATTTGTAACTATTTTAGTGAAATGGAAAATAAAGATATTTTTGAACAATTTTTACATTCTAGGACTTAGGTTGACTCCATCGATGCATCAGGCCTGTTGCAGCGTTGTTGGTGTAGCATTGTTGTAGCGAAATTATTAAACAAAAATCTCGTTTTCCATTTCTATTAAGTAGCTTAAGTTAAATTAGATATTAGATTTAGATGTCTACATAATTAAATAATACTTATGCTCATATTTTGACTATTTTAATTTCCTCTCATATAGATTTTCCGTCTGTTAATTCATGAGTTTTTCTTTTTGTTTGCTCTGCAATTTCTTCAATATAACGAGATTGGTGTTGACGAGGAATGTGTGAAGAGGTTTGGGTTAACGTGAGGGTGTAGTTAGATTTCCATTTGGTTGACGATTCAGGTTATTACAATCTTAACCATGTGCTTGGGTTTTCATACCCGTTTTCAACGTTCAATCAAAAATTTCTCAATCCCAAATTTCTTGGACCAAATTAATTATTCCAATCACTTAGTCCCCTAATATAAATTATATGTTAGCTAGGGAAATGCGCAAATGTTAAAAACGTACCTTTCGAGGACTTCTTTAACAGATAATTTAAACACTATGTTGTTGAGATTATACAATTTGGAGATTTGGAGAATACTCATACTCTGGATTGTAGCTAAATTAAGGGCTATTATGTTAAACCTAATTTAAACCGATATTAATGAAATACCTTTGTTCGCAAAATGTACCCTTTGGCGAATAACGCAATGCGGGTTTTGCACAATCCGTCAACAAAAATGATGTAATAGTTGAGTCACGCAATAGCCACTGATTTTAAAGTTTATTATTTAAACTGATTTGATATAAAATTTAATAATTCTACTAAATTGCACGTGCAATTCTTAAACTATGCACGTGGTACTTTATCACTTGAAATTTGCATGTGGGTACTTTGTCAATTTTATGATCAGAGACGACGTGTTGACTGTTGTATGATCGAAGGAAAAAAGAATGAGTGGTCGGAGGTTGATACGTAGGTAAGCTCTCGATGGTTTGTAGCTGAGAGTGGATCGTGAGAGCGCGGTTCTGACAGGATAGGGTAGACCAACCTACTGGGAAAGTGGTGAAATCGGTGGGTGTGTTCAATTAGTTAGTCGCATCTACTAAGGGGTGCTTTCATTACATTTCATTTATGTATATTAAAAATAATGTTTATATACATAAATTTACTGAGACCAAGAATAAATGTATGTTACGTTTTCAAAACGTAACGACCGTCACAAAGTGTGGGCATACCTTTCATAAGGATTGCATGACTCAGTGGTTGAAGGGAAGTTCCTTATGTCCACAGTGCCATGAGAAAGACTGGAAAGACTGCCATGCCAAGACTGATTCGGGGAAGAAGATCCCAGCCTCCGCCCAATCCGCGAAAACTGGTGCCGTTCCAAAGGAACCTAAAACTAGAGCACAGACTCTCAAGGCGCAACAACAACACAAAAACCTTTGGATTGGACCATGTCCAATTTTGTATTTCACAGCCTTCTGACGCTCTAGGGCGATTGCGTTCGTGGAGTGTCTCGGACAACCGAATGGATGAAACCCCTCGGACTCATCAATTTATACCTCGAGCAGAGTCGCGCGACCGTCTCGATATGACCGCGTTATCCGACATGTTGGAAACCAAATTAAAAGTAGGTCTGGACGGAATTTGCGCCCAGAAATTCGCGAACATCCGCTTGATTCCCATAAGTGGAGTTGCCCATCTGAGAAACCTCTGTAAGCGCAGAGAAGCGGTAAGACTAGGGGTGCCAAGGACGAAACCACCCCAAAGACCCATGAATCGATACGTGCACGAGATCGAAGATAATTCTTCGAAAGAGCTGGCTGAAGAAGTTTGTGCGATGAGTCTGGAGTGTTGGAATTGTCACGAGTCCGGTCATCGCTATAACGACTGTCTGTCGGAACGTACGGTGTTCTGCTATGGCTGCGGAAAACCAAACCCGTACAAACCAACGTGCGAGAAGTGCAACAGTCCGAAAAACTTCATTAAGAACGATGGCAAGTCCACCAACCGTCGTTCATAAATGTTGGTGGAGGTGAAAATTCCAAAACTTCCGACAAAACCTCCAGTTCTCGGATCACAATTCTAAATCCTTCCACAATAACCTCTCCTTCTAGCCACAATTCTCATTCAAAAATTTTAACTCGCATAGAGCGTAGGGAACACGTCCCAACACCGCCGAAAACCTATCAACAAAGACTAGAAGAATATCAGGCAGCGCGAAGACGAATCTTCGGAGCTGAAAATAATATATGTTCTGTCCCAGTTTTCAAACCACCACCATTTCCAAACAAATCTCGTAGTCGTTCAACTAGGCGTATGAGGAACTTTTTCCGAAAAATTCGACAAAGTCGAATTGAAGTCACTGCTGCTGTTTCTACCATAGTTAACATCAATAACGACATTCGTCCCTATGCTTCGGTAACCATAGAGGGTAACAGTACCTTGGCTTACTGGATAGCGATGCTACAACTTCCTGCGCTGGAAGTCTCGTAGCTCAACATTTTCTTTCTCTTCCTAGCTTCAAAAAGGCAAGGTCGTGCGTAAAAACAGCGGACGCTCGGAGTCACGAAGTCCTAGGTTATCTCGAACCGGAAGTGACGTATGGTAATCGTACCAGACGGATTAAAATTTATGTTGTCCCTTCACTTGCCCAAGACCTTTATCTCGGCAACAATTTCTGGGCCGAAGTGGGATTGGAAATCAAGCAGGGTAATTTTATCGATAGCCTAGAACCGTGTACAGATCCGAATATGCACGAATTATCGATAGAAGAAAAGCGGAAGTTGGATGTAGTTGTTGCGTTATTTCCTTCCTACGCGAAGGAAGGACTCGGAAAAACGTCTCTAGTGGAGCACGTGATAGACTTGCAGGAGGGTACAAAGCCCATCAAACAGCGATTTTACCCAATTTCACCGGCTATCGAGAAGTCGATGCACGATGAGATTCAGAGCATGCTCAAGATGGGCGTGATCGAGAATCCAATAGTCCTTGGAGCAGTCCTGTAGTCCTTGTTCGAAGCGAGGGGAAAGCAATATTGTGCCTCGATTCCCGGAGATTGAATGACGTAACCTTACGTGACGCGTACCCAATTCCTATTATCGATGGAATCCTTAGCCGATTGCCTAAAGCGAAATTCATTTCCGCTTTAGACTTGAAGAAGGCATTCTGGCAGATAGGTCTTGAGGAGCGCTAACGTCAGTTTACGGCATTCAAGGTTATGCCATTCGGGTTGTGTAATGCACCGCAGACCATGTATCGTCTCATGGACAAGGTCATTCCAGCTCAATTGCGTAGCCGAGTATTTGTTTACATGGACGATCTGTTGGTGCTGTCTTCGGATTTCGAGGAACACTTGAAACATTTGGCTGAAGTAGCATTGTACTTGTAACA
Organism: Coelopa frigida; assembly: GCA_017309665.1. Taxonomy (NCBI): domain Eukaryota; kingdom Metazoa; phylum Arthropoda; class Insecta; order Diptera; family Coelopidae; genus Coelopa; species Coelopa frigida. The sequence goes on from CM029562.1 coordinate 20,237,972, forward strand.
TCTTGAAAAGTCGATTCTGTCTGACTGAGGTCAAATATCTTGGTTATGTAGTCGGACACGGAACCATCCAGACCGATCCGCACAAGGTTGCAGCAATATCTGCATACGCTCGAGCAACAACGCGGCGCCAAGTTCGTAGATTTTTAGGAATGGCCGGGTGGTATCAGAGATTTATCGACAATTTTGCGAGTTTGACAGCTCCCTTAACCGACCTCTTAAAGAAGGATCACCCCTTCAATTGGACAGAAGACGCACAGAAGTCCTTTGACGAGTTGAAGACGAAACTGACGACCGCACCCATTCTTGCGACACCCGATTTTTCAAAGCTATTCATAATCCAGTGCGATGCCTTCTCTGCTGGTATTGGCGGACTGTTGGCGCAGGTGAATGACTATGGGGTTGAGATGCCGCTGGCCTACGTGTCCCAAAAATTAAATGCCACGCAGTAGAAATATAGCGTCACGGAGCAGGAATGTTTGGCGGCATTAAATTTCTTGAGGAAATTTAGGCCATATGTCGAGGGGCATACCTTCAAGATTATTACCAACCATGCCAGTCTCAAGTGGTTAATGCGCCAAAAGGACCTCTCGGTAGACTTGCTAGGTGGTCTTTAAAGATGCAGGGCTACAAATTCACGATCGAACATCGCAAAGGGTCGGAAAATGTAGTCCCCGACGCGTTGTCAAGGGTGGATGAAGAGGTGGACGCGATTGAGGAATTCGGGCCAATAATCGATTTGGAATCTCCATACTCCAAATCCGATGACTACGCCAATCTACTCAAAAATGTAGAGGCCAACAAGGCAAGATATCCAGATGTGGAGATAATTGACAAGTTGGTTTACAAACGGACTGAACCTGCAACGGGCGATCCTCAGTATGAAGCAAATAGTTGGAAGCTCTGGGTTCCAAAAGAGCTTAGAACCGAGGTAATCAGAACAGCTCACGATTCCCCAATTGCAGCCCATGGTGGAATCGCCAAAACATTTGAGAAAATAAAAAGGCATTTGTATTGGCCAAAAATGGTGAATGACGTCCGCAATTTCATAAACTCTTGCGATGTTTGTAAACAAACAAAGCCGCGGAACTACATCCAGAGGCCTCTCCATCTCACCATTTCAGAGGTTATATATAGATCTGATAGAACCCTTCCCACGATCCAAGAATGGAAATATCGGTATTTTCATTACCTTGGATCATTTTAGTAAATTTCCGATTTTGCACGCTCTGAAGAAGTTCGATGCCGCTAAAATTGCTGACTTTCTTGAAAATCAAGTCTTTTGCGCGTACGCGGTTCCCGAAACTGTTGTGACCGACAACGGTTCACAGTTTAAATCCGCAGTTTTCAACCAACTGTTGGCTAAATATGGTGTCACCCATACGTACACAGCGGTTTACTCACCACAAGCAAACGCTTCTGAGCGAGTAAACCGATCAATAATTGCGGGTATTCGAGCGTATCTTTGGGCAGATCAACGTGGATGGGACATTCATCTGCAACACATCTCCATGGCACTGAGAGGCTCATACCATCAGGCCATTGGAAGGTCCTCTTATTTTGTTTTGTTCGGTCAACACATGACCACTCATGGGACCAATTATAAACTCTACCGCTGAATAGAGTCAGTTGAGACAGGCGAGTCTTTAGAGCCAGAATCAAGGCTAGCCTTGGTAACAGATAAAGTCCATGAGTGCATAAAACAAGCGTACGAAACCAATCAAAAAACATACAACTTACGGAGCAAACCAATTGTGTTTCAAGTAGGGCAGGAGGTCTACAGGCGAAACTTTGCGCAGAGCTCAAAGCAGAAAGGGTTCAACGCAAAATTAATGAAGCAGGCAATCAAGGCCAAAATAGTTAGAAGGGTAGGAAATTGCTACTACCAATTGCAGGACATGAACGGTAGGAATCTAGGGAATTATCACGCGAAGGACATTCACACATAATCATCCCAACATCAACAACCAATATATTTTTTTTGTCCCCTGGTTATTCTGACGAGTTACAGGCAACTGTCCGAACAACCAGTTTTGTAACAGGCGACTTTTTTCTCCAACAATTGTTTTGTTTATATTTTTCTTGGTTAGTTTTTTTTTCTCTTTCTCTTCTGCACTCTCATATTCCTCTCATCGGGTCAGAACTCGGCCACTCAGATTTCACCATCCACAAATTGACAGGTGCGCTCTTACGTTCCACATTTAGGATACCATTCGTGCATTGGGTCAGCATCCACAATGATGGAATGTGTTAGCATGGACCCGAACCATTTGATCTTTCGATCTAAAGGGAAGGGACAAATGCAAACACTAACACATTTGTGCAATGATCTCACAATGCAGAAGTGTAAAACCAAGAACAAAGCGCTGTGAGGAAATCTGATGATGAGGGGAAATGAGGACTGTTAGGGCAGATAAGCAGTTGGTACTGATGAAAATCTCCCCACCCGAAAAAACGGAAAAAGGGAAAGAAAAGAAAAGAAAGGAGCCGCTAGACAGGGGACTTGGGAGATTTTCGCCAGAAGACCGATCTTCTCTTGTATTTTGAACCATCGGCGCGTCGACACCTCGAGCAGCCACTAGTCGCGACTTAAACTTTTTTTTTTCAAATCGAAGTCGAACAAAAAAAAATCGGCATAAATCGGTTTTAGTGCTATCAAAAACAAAAAAAGATATACATATATATATAGAGCCGAAACAAGACATTAAATATATATATATATATATATATATATATATATATATATATATATATATATATATATATATATATATTTTCGCCAGAAAGAAAAAAAAATCTTGTATGTAGTTATTAGTGTATAGGGAGAATAATTCTCCATCATAAAAATACCCCGACGCAGAGCCGAAACAAGACAGATATTGAGGCACAACACAACAAGATATTGAGAAGTGACTCGGAGTGGGGATCGAACCCACCAAAAATCTAGCCCCCACGTGAAGTGCAGTGCAGTGTTCCAGTGCACCAGAGGGACGTGCATCTATCCCCTGGATGTAGGCCACAAAGCGTGAACGAAAACAGAATCCGCGTGTGAGCCGAAAAATCGACGACAAAAACAACAACAAGAGAAAACGAGTTTTTTATGAGCACGTGCTTTGTGCGTAATTAAATATAATTATTTTTTTTTTTTTGTTCTCATTTCTGGCGAATTTATGTTTGAATATTCTGGATGAACTTTTTTTGATTTTATCGGAATCAATGCCGGTTAAATTAAATTTAATATGAAAATATGAATACATAAGATCGAAATAATGAGTTATTAATCCTTTGGCAAATTTCTCCCGGATGTCCTAGGGTCGATTAGGCGGTGGGTAGGGTGTTTGCAGAAAAGGTTTGCTCTCCGGTGTCCAGGGCTCGTGTCACAAACATTTATAAATTACAAGTTCTATAGTCTTCACAGTCTTTATTCTTTTCATCAACACTTAATCTATTACTCCGCCCCCTTCTCCAAACCCCGTCGAGCTCCCGCCCAAAGTTGTCCCGCTCGGTGAGATTACGGAGCCCATTTTTCCCAGTTTCCCCCCGACTTTTCCCCGCGCAATATGACTTTGGAGTCTCTGATGGAGGCCCCTAATCCTCTCCAACTTCGGTGGACTCGACCACGACGATGAGACCTCGGAGTCTCGGATGGAGACTCCTAGCCTTCCCGGAACCCCCTTGTCGAAGCCCAAGCCGATTGGACGTCGGAGACTCAAAACAACCCCTAATCCTCTCCAGCTTCGGTGGACTTGACTACGACGATGAGACCTCGGAACCTATTTTATACTATAACTAAACTAAGATATGGCCTTCAGTGGCAAACTAAATTAATTTATATAAACTTAAATAATCCTCTATTGGTGATGTGGGTGAAAATGAGGCGTGCCGATATTCAACCTCACAATACTGATGTTAAGTAGATATACGCAATGACGTATGATATTGTTTTATGATGGCTTCTATATTCTGTTAATATAGCATACTCTTCAATGATTTATGATTATTTGAAAAAAATATTTAGCACAAAATACTCAATTTATACTGGAGTCAGAATTTGAATTCACCACGGCAAAATTGTGTGGTTCATGTCTTCGCTAAATATGCTAAGTTTTTTGACTTTTAAGGAGAAACATTTGTCTTACGCTTATTAGCAACAAATAAAAACGACTAAATAATAATTTAATCATTTTGACCCGGAGAATACAAAAAAAATTACCCCAAAGTCGTATATGGAGGATGCCAATCGATTTTGACCACTAAAGACCAAATTTTGATGATTTCCACACAATAAATTTTTGAAAATTGTTTAAAGAAGAACAACAAAAAGGTACATCACAGAAATTTGCTTGTCACTTAATTTTGACCCGGAGAATCAAAAAAACCCCATGGTCGTATCTAGAGGACGTCATAGTCATTTTACCCCCCAAATATGAAATTAAACATCGTTGAATTTAGCTTTATATTAAAAAATATTTGCTTGTAAAAACAGGGCATGACATTCGTGATTGTATATTTCTTCAAATGGCAATACTTTTTATTTTCAATATATATTGTTTTTATTGGTTTCCTTACAAACAATTAAATTTCTGATGTGAGAAGAGCTAGCCCAGAAATTCAAAGTGGGAAGAGATAGCCCATAACATTTTCTTGGTATTCGCTTGCGTCTTCTCGGTGATGGTTTTTGGCAAAACTCAAAGCATAAATGCACGCATTTGGTGCCACGAAATGTTACATATTTATGAAAGCTTCATCAACTTTTTTAATGTATGAAGAAAGTACATTATGTTCTTATTAATAGTCAAGATCAAAAATTGTTTTACATTTCTATTCATCACGAGAAAAAGCGATAGAAACATTCATATTAGTTATGAGTTATGTTCAATGAATAAATAAAGACAACAACCATTTATCGAAGGGTTGTTGTCTTTAGTATATCATTTTGCTTACTTCTGCCAACTACAACACAATACAACTTTGTGTAAACATTTCATGCAATGATTGTATTTTACTTAACACAATATAAAAAAATAAAATGAATTTAAAAAAATTTGTTTTCATCGTTGAATTATACCGTTATTTTCTTTACTTGTCATAAAGGCAATAATCGTGGGCTCTTTAGTATATTTTTGAAAGCGACATCTATAAGACAATAAGATCGGTACCATAATAATACTTTATATTCCTTTTTAGTATTTATTTATATTCATGGGTAAAACAGTGGAAAATTCTAATAGTTGACGAGACAGATTTTGACAATTTGCAACTTGAATGAAACGAATAATAAAGTTTTTTCCTTCTTTTTAAATGTATGAAGTGCATAACAGGTACAGACAAATGTTTCTTCTGAAAAGTAAAAATCTCAGCCTATTTAGCGAAGACACGAACCACTTAATTTTGCCGTGGTGAATTCAAATTCTGGGATAACCACGATGGGCTATCTTCACTCCAGTGTATTGAAGGCTTCTACAAACGAAGCAAACACCACACTCTCGCTTCTGTTTCTTACAGTCGGCAGCAAAATGTCCCACGCAGTTGCAATTGTAACATTTACTTGTATTTGATGGCTTTGTCTTTGATTATCTCATCTCATCTCTACGTATACATTGCTTCGTCGTAGTGTAACATTACATATTAGCTATCACTCTAATTTGAGTGTTTAGAATTCCCTCGATGATTTGGTCTATCAATTCTTCTTCACTGATCAAAACTTTTTTGGCCATCATAATTTTGGCCATACTAATTGTACTCGTAGAAACTTTCGTTGTACTTCCAATTTCTCGCTTCGAAATTTCGTCGTAACACTAACTTTCTCTCTTATACACTGAAATTATCTTCTAGTTGTCGAACTAAACTGGACACACTAGCTTCTACTTAATTTGACTTAGCGTATAACCACGCTTGAGCTTTTCCTCTAAGTTTGCCAATCAACAATGCACGTAACCCCACCTCACTAACGCCATATACATTGCCAAAACTTTGTAATTGTGAAATCCAAACTTCTTGTGACGCACTACCGTCGTACTCTGAAAGTAAATCCTTCAACCTATCGAAGGGCACATTGATTTCTTTCTCGGCAACACTCGATGGTTCGAACATGCTTTACTTTGGTCTACGACCACTGATCGAGAATTTATGGTGTGCGCCATCTTCTTTATCAAATCATGAGTTCAAGCCCTCTTTCACGGTTCAAAAAATGGAACAATACTTTGTAATATTAAACATCTGTTGCACTTTTGCACTTGTTTTGTTTGAGACTTCGTTTCTCGATTCACTCTCGTTCGTTTCTTCGTTGTTCAATCTTTCATTGTTCGCTTCTTCGTTGCTCGATCTTTCGTCGTTCGTTTCTTCTTTTGTCCTTTCCTTAGCCACACACCTCGATATTCACACTTTTCTGACAATTCAATGAGCAAACGAAAAATTTAATAATAACTTAAAATTTATTTCATTTAAATTTTTCGGACTTTTAATTCATACATAGGGTGTATCGATAGATCGCCTCCTCGCGGTGCACACTGGATTACGCTCCGAGCTGGTTGCTGCGGCATTCTGTTATTTTAGTAAGCAGGAGTTACATCCTGCTGAAATGGCTTTCGGGTACATGTCGCAGCCCCTCCGTCCCGTTAAAGCCCTGGTAGGACTTGAGGTACGTTCGTCGTCTGTAGCCACTCAGCTGGCTGTGTAAGGCCCCAGTTGAGATTCCTATTGGGTTGCACTGGACCTGGCTCTGAGCACCCATGAAGACTGGTGCCAAACCTCGCGTGCCTCCCTGTTTGCATAGATAACTACGGGGTCCCATAGTGCCTTCACCAGCGGACGACGATAGCGGCCCCAAGTGGGGACCCAACAGCCATGACTTCTCGTCAAACCAAAACCCCTTCCTCCACGCTCAACCCTCCAGGCGAGCGTCCCAAGAAGATTCTGGCTAGATAGTCAGCCACTGTCGCCCCAGTGCCTTCAACGTCGGGCCCCTGCCACAACACATACTGTAGCGATGTGTCTGGGCCGTCCACCCTCCCATATCTCCCAGAAACTGGAAGTTAGTGGAGCAGGCCCTGATACTTGACTTTTTCAAGATTATGGAGTCAAACCCTGGGCCACCTCCAGCTTGTGCTGTAGCAGGCTTACACAAAGGCCATGTTCGTCTGGTGGCCTGTGCAGATCAGCGATCCGCTGACCTCTACAAGCTAGGCGTGTGTAGGATCGGTGAACTTTGTCCAGGTGCCAAGCTTGACGCGGTCCCCCGGGATCAGATTCGAAGAAGGCCCCGGTCAAAGGCCGTGATACCCTTCCTTCCCAGCACGGAGGAAGAGATCCTGTGGCTGATAAAAGCCTGCAATCCGGGACTCCTAACCTCCGACTGGAAGGTGGCCGAGGTCAAGGAGGGTGTTGGGGAGGTCCTGATTATCCTCAATGAATAATCTCTGGCTGAGAAGAATGGGGCCATATACTATGGCTTTGGGACGATTCGCCTAAGGGTACCGTAAGGCCTGATACGGATGCATCGCTGGTGGATGGGGATTTCGACACTGATGATATGCCTGCAGATCAACCTCTACGATAGGACACAAGACACTGTCCACTCGCACAACAGGTAAGATCAGAGCCTGAATTCTGGTAAAATCCATTATAAACGCTCTCCTTCTTCCCCAGTACTCCAATGAGGACAACTTGACCATGGCCGTGGAGATGCAATCCCAGACTTTCTAGGCTATATCCTATTTCATGGCCCACGATCAGGGAGACTCCCCGCCAAGCAGTATTTTTATTCCCAAGGCCTGAGAGAAGCGGCAGCAGCTGCCTCCCGCATGGAGGTTCTCATCTTGATTGAAGCCGACCGTAAAGAAGTTTTGGATCTTATCCTTATCAGCGGGAGGTAGGTGGATTACATCTCCTATTAGAGGGTCTTTCCTGAGTGCTCACTATCCCATCATAGGTATATTGAGTTTCCCTCAGCCCGTCCTTCGGGGAAACCGCAGGAAGACCAACTGGAACCTATACCACCATCGATTAACTTTGGTTATTGTGATTGAATTATGGAATTGGTTAAAAAAATTAGTTTAAATTTAAAAAAAAAATTGTTTGCTGTCATAAAGACCGGACAAAAGGTTTGGCTATTCGGAACAACAATTTGTTTAGTTTTGAATCTTGTATTTCACCAGGGGATTCGGGGGCATATTATTTAGTAATACAGTTAATGATGAATACTTTGAGAATTGGGTAGCAAGACTATCGGTATGAGTTTTGAGATTACTCCGTTGATAGTTGAATGAGAAGAACTTTGAGAATGGAGTAGTTGATATCGAAAGGGATCTAGAGATTAATACATTGAGTGTTGAATGATGTGAATGTTGACAATTGAGTGACATGACTATCGGTAGGGGTTTTGAGATTACTCCATTCCAGGTCCATTCCAGGAAGCCAGAGTCTTTCAAAAAAAGCCGAAGTAACGAAAAATTACAACAACAAAAAATGGCGGTGGACTCATTTGGTTTGGCCATAAAGTTAGGTCTGGGTGTGGCGGTCTTCGGCCGCGGTTAAGGTTTTTAACCCTCAAGTATGTCCAACACCGGCTACGCGGTCCAATAGTACTTTCGGGAGTACTTTCCAAGTTCCTTGTGCGTGTGGCGGACTTCAGTCGCGCTTAGGGGTTTTTACCCTCAAGTATGTTCAACACCGGCTACGCGCTCCAATAGTACTTTCGGGAGTACTTTCCAAGTTCATTGTGCGTGTGGCGGCCTTCGGCCGTGCTTAAGGGTTTTAGCCCTCAAGTATGGTAAAGTAAAATTATTCCAAAATTTTATACGGACCTTTTTTATACGCTATTTTGGAATTAGCTTTTTGGATACACCAGAGTTAATCATAACGCAATCACCTTGTGCGTACTTTGTTGGTTTCTGACTTCTTCTGTTTAAATACTTTTTATTATAACTTCTTAATTCATTCCGACGCTTTTTTACAAATTTCATCAAGACTTCTTTTTTCAGTTACTGGACCCAACTCACCTAAACAATCTTTTAGCAAATCAACTACTTTCCCCCTTTATTGTGTACCATGTAATACAACACTTGAGTCTTCCCCTATTTCTCTATATAACGTATTATTGAGTGTGAACTCGACTGTATCTATTACTGGGTCCCAATAAATGTCTTCTTCTGGCCTTACAAGCTCTACACCATGTGGGTACCATTTTGTCCTGCCGTTTGTAACGCATTGAACCAGAGGACGTAGGTACGGAAAAGTATATATATTCTTAATCCGCGTCACCTTCTGAGTCGATTTAGCTACAGGGGCTCATACGTGTAACCGGACAGAACTTTTTTCAATCTTTCATTGCATTCACAGCCAAGAATATGTTATTCAAATGATAATGTCGTATGCAGTTAGTTAAAACACAAACTTTTCAATTAAATATAGATTTAAATCATACTTTTTATACCCTACACCCTGTGGGTAAGGGTATATTCATTTTGTCCTTCCCTTTGTAACGCATTAAAGGAGAGGTCGTAGGTATGGAAAAGTATATATATTCTTGATCAGCGTCACCTCCTGAATCGATTTAGCTATGGCCGTCTATCTGTCTGTCTGTAGAAATAGATTCTCTGAAGAAACGGTAAGAGATACTGAGTTGAAATTCTGGACATAGTATTTCTATATTAATAAGCTACTTGTATGTAAAAATCGGTCAACGGATACGCCCACCTCCCATATAACGCAAACTTTGAATATGGGATATATGATGAACTATGGTATGTATAGAGATGAAGAGATGAGATGCGTGTGATCATATAGCACCGATATGAGTTTACATGCTAAAAATGGAAATGATCGATCAACTGACAAGCTACAGCTCAGGTCAAAGCTACAGCTCAATGTTGGATATATGGTAAACCATATAGACAGTTATTCGAATCAATATTGCTACTAAGAGTTCCCAAGAATCAAATGGAAAAGATCTCTATAGAACACGAGCACCTTCCATACAAAATCGTAGATCTATAAGAAATCCAACTACTTTATGGATGTTATTGCTCAGGTCAAAGCTACAGCTCAATGTTGGATATATGGTAAACCATATAGACAGTTATTCGAATCAATATTGCTACTAAGAGTTCCCAAGAATCAAATGGAAAAGATCTCTATAGAACACGAGCACCTTCCATACAAAATCGTAGATCTATAAGAAATCCAACTACTTTATGGATGTTATTGCCTGATGAAAGTGTGGGAGTGAATGCGAGAAGAAAGAGACCACATCCAACTGAACCACAATGGACGCCCATAGAAAAATTGACTATATCCTTTCAATATAAACGTAATGAGCAGGTGACGATTGAGAGAATACAATTTCCAATTGTACCTGCTGAAGGGACCACAATCCACAAAAGTCAGGGAGCTACATATCTTCGAAGTGGAATCAGTCGCGCGGCACTATATGTTGCTTATAGTAGCGCAGCAAGTACTTCTGGACTTTATATTGTTGGAAATTTAAACCCTCCAAGTCTTTTGTTGAATCAGATTTTGTCTCCATTGAAATGAACATCTAAGATCGGAAAAGCAACTAAAGGCACATTATGATTTTATGGCACACAAAAAATCATCGATTCAATTATTCTTCCATAAATTGCAGAGCTTTAATGCACACTTCCAAGATATTACCAATGGCACAATGCTTCAAACATCAGATCTACTTCGATTTGTGGAAACATGGGCCCTTTCAACAGAAAACTATAATATTCCTAACTTCACTCTTATTCATAGATTAGATAGTTCTAAAAACAATCGCCGCAAAAAGGGTATAATGGTTTTTGGAAATCGAATATAGCTTCAAATATATAATTTCTCTTTGAAAGAGACGACAGTTGTGAAAATCGCACGATGGAGTTAATAGCATTAAAGTGTATGACGTATTTTCACTAATTATTGATAGAAATTCACTGTTTTTGTTTTCCTTTAAAAAACTGGGTGGACCAGGCAAACCGGGGGAGCGAAACGCCCCGGTGCGCTAGTGTAACGTTCGTAACATAATATCGAACTTTTAAGGTCAAAATTCTGACCGGACAGCTGAGAAAAACCATTAGTTTCAGTAATTTTTTGTAAAATATTACTGTTTTAGAAATGTAGGATTACTTAAACAATACTTTTCATACATCTTTTCATATTTTAAATGTCATTTAGTTAAAAAAAAAACAATCTTTTATTGACTTTCTTAACATCAATCTTAGAAACAATTTGGGTGGGGGTAAAAGGGTCCCCAAAATGGTTGCAATTTTGATATAAGGTGTTTTTATAACACAGATATTGTTAGATATAACGATATTTCTATTTTTTTTTAAAGTATCTATAAAAGTCAAAACCTCTTGAAAATTGGCCCTTATATCGCCATGTTCGTGCAATTTCATAATGAAAACACAAAACAAATAATTCAGCCTTCCTGAATTGTAAAGGTGCATATAGGAATCGTCGGAATAGTCTGCACTTTATATTGTGGAAGGGTCACGAACTCATCCAAAGTTTTCCGACGATCACTTGCTTTCTGATCACAGGACTTGTTTGTTTTGCTTCGGTTCCAGCTTCACATTGGTGAACGACCACTTTATAATGTTATCACATAGGTGAGAGATCGCAGAATATTATAATAAAAGAATATTTACTGCCCCAAACATTTTCAATGTTTTCATTTTACTGCTGTACAAGTTTTGGCTGCTATTTTAGTTGCCGATTTGCCGGAAGAACAACTTAGGATTTGCCGACGGCATTTCAACTGCGCGAAGCATCCACCCCGCAGCCCCGCTACTAAGCCCAGAGCACTGGCCAGCGCGCTCTACATTTTGGTCCTTCGAGCGCCGGATCTTCGCCGCCACACCAGAGTCATCAGTTCCAGAGCCATCAGAAAAAAAGGTGCGTGGAATATAGTGTTTGATTTGATTCCCCTTTCGCGTTTTTATACCCTACACCCTGTGGGTAAGGGTATATCCATTTTGTCCTTCCGTTTGTAACGCATTAGAGGAGAGGTCGTAGGTATGGAAAAGTATATATATTCGTGATCAGCGTCACCTCTTGAATCGATTTAGCTATGTCCGTCTGTCTGTCTGTCTGTGTGTCTGTCTGTGGAAATAGATTTTCTAAAGAAACAGTAAGAGATACTGACTTGAAACCTACCATATAAAGCAAAAGGTTTATATGGGATATTTGGTGAACTATGGTATATATCGAGATGAAATTTTGTGTGTGATCATGTCCCACTGATACAAGTGATACAAGTGATTACAATCCAAAAATGAATAATATCGCCTAATGGACACGCCCACCTCCCATATATGTGTGATCATGTCCCACTGATACAAGTGATACAAGTGATTACAATCCAAAAATGAATAATATCGCCTAATGGACACGCCCACCTCCCATATAAAGCAAAAGGTTTATATGGGATATATGGCGAACTATGGTATATATCGAAATGAAATTTTGTGTGTGATCATTCACCACCGTCTCGAGTTTACAATCCAAAAATGGAAAACATCGCCCATCGGACACGCCCACCTCCCATATAAAGCAAAAGGTTTATATGGGATATCTGGTGAACTATGCTGTATATCGAAATTAAAGGCATAATTTTACTTTACCACACACAGCGCTAAATACTATAATTTATATGTCAAGATAGTGTTTTCATAATGAAAAGTTGGGGCGGACTCATTTGGTTTGGCCATAAAGTGAGGTCAAAGGTCAAATTAATGATTTTTTTAAATAGCACCAAATCCACAAATATTATATAATTTGGTATGTAAACTAAGAGTAAAGTATACACAATGTACATTGTACTACCGTTTTGAAGGTAATTGAGTCAGCTTTCAGAAAATATATATAAAAGATATGGTTTATTACGTAAAAAAAAATTATTTAACCTAAAAAATATTTTTTTTTTTCGTTTTTTGGTATAATTTTTATTACATATAACTTTTTTGTAGTATTTTAAATAATTAATTACATTTAATTTATATAAATTGTATTGTCCGATCGTGTAATATTTGTGGATTTGGTGGCTATTTGAAAAAATCATTAATTTGAACTTTGGCCTCACTTTATGGCCAAACCAAATGAGTCCGCCGCCATATTTTCTTGTTGTAATTTTTCGTTATTTTGGACCTTTTTTGAAAAAAAAAAATTTTTCTTTTTGACGTGGGTGTGGTAAAGTAAAATTGTTCCAAATGAAATTTTGTGTGTAATCATGTACCACCGTCTCGAGTTTACAATCCAAAAATGGATAACATCGCCCAATGGACACACCCACCTCCCATATAAAGCAAACGGTTTATATGGGATATCTGGTGATCAATATATATACATATCAATGTATATATCGAGATTAAATTTTGTGTGTGATAAAGTACTCTAATACGACCTTACATTCAAATCATCAACCAATGGACACACTCACCTCAAGTAAATATTTGATATAGAATATCCACATATTGAATGAATGAATACAATGGAAATAAAAATTCGAGAATAATTATGGTTGATTTGAACATATGTCGGAAAGTAGAGGAAAATATATTGGACCGTAGGCTTTCTCTTATTCCGCTTATTGACAAAAATATTTGCAGAACGAAAGGATCCACTAATATACCGACTTTAGAAATTAGTGCAATGACGTATGATATTTACAGTTATACAGATATTCATATGGATTACTTCAAAAACTAAAAATTAATTATTAATTTGTTTTAAATTTAATAAACGTTGTATGCAGGGTGCAGGGTATGTAAACTTCGGCCTGGCCGAAATTAACGATTTTTGCCTGGGTGGACCAGTACGCTAGTTATAAATAACAATAAAATATTTTATTTGTTCAAATTTGCGAACTCGCCCGAACTCTCCGCGAAAATCGTATTCGCCGCAACTCAAAACGTTTGAGTGGAAAAAGTGCGCTAAAAGAGTGTGAATAGTCACACACATCTATTCTCTTTTTCGACAGTTGTGCACAGTGGGTCATAGAGACCAAATTTTACTGTCCCACTGGTTTGCGGTTCATAACCAATAGTGGTTATAGAAGTTTTCCTCGCAATTCTAATTGCATACAAATTGTGCGAGAAAATAAAACGACTCCACTGTAAAAGTGATCTGCTCGATATTCGATCGAAGCAAGCAGTGCAACGAGTTGCAACGACTCTCGCTCCCTTCTCACGCACTAAGTAAGAGTCTACGCATCGCCAGAGGCACGAACAATAACAACAACAACACAGAAGAGGGTGCAGCAAGTGCACACAACAAAACGACGATCTGCACAAGCAAGTGCAGACAACAACAACTACTTCTGGACTTTATATTGTTGGAAATTTAAACCCTTCAAGTCTTTTGTTGAATCAGATTTTGTCTCCATTGAAATGAACATCTAAGATCGGAAAAGCAACTAAAGGCACATTATGATTTTATGGCACACAAAAAATCATCGATTCAATTATTCTTCCATAAATTGCAGAGCTTTAATGCACACTTCCAAGATATTACCAATGGCACAATGCTTCAAACATCAGATCTACTTCGATTTGTGGAAACATGGGCCCTTTCAACAGAAAACTATAATATTCCTAACTTCACTCTTATTCATAGATTAGATAGTTCTAAAAACAATCGCCGCAAAAAAGGGTATAATGGTTTTTGGAAATCGAATATAGCTTCAAATATATAATTTCTCTTTGAAAGAGACGACAGTTGTGAAAATCGCAGGATGGAGTTAATAGCATTAAAGTGTATGACGCATTTTCACTAATTATTGATAGAAATTCACTGTTTTTGTTTTCCTTTAAAAAACTGGGTGGACCAGGCAAACCGGGGGAGCGAAACGCCCCGGTGCGCTAGTGTAACGTTCGTAACATAATATCGAACTTTTAAGGTCAAAATTCTGACCGGACAGCTGAGAAAAACCATGAGTTTCAGTAATTTTTTGTAAAATATTACTGTTTTAGAAATGTAGGATTACTTAAACAATACTTTTCATACATCTTTTCATATTTTAAATGTCATTTAGTTAAAAAAAACAATCTTTTATTGACTTTCTTAACATCAATCTTAGAAACAATTTGGGTGGGGGTAAAAGGGTCCCCAAAATGGTTGCAATTTTGATATAAGGTGTTTTTATAACACAGATATTGTTAGATATAACGATATTTCTATTTTTTTTTTAAGTATCTATAAAAGTCAAAAAGTCTGCACTTTATTGTGTGGAAGGGTCACGAACTCATCCGAAGTTTTCCGACGATCACTTGCTTTCTGATCACAGGACTTGTTTGTTTTGCTTCGGTTCCAGCTTCACATTGGTGAACGACCACTTTATAATGTTATCACATAGGTGAGAGATCGCAGAATATTATAATAAAAGAATATTTACTGCCCCAAACATTTTCAATGTTTTCATTTTACTGCTGTACAAGTTTTGGCTGCTATTTTAGTTGCCGATTTGCCGGAAGAACAACTTTGGATTTGCCGACGGCATTTCAACTGCGCGAAGCATCCACCCCGCAGCCCCGCTACTAAGCCCAGAGCACTGGCCAGCGCGCTCTACATTTTGGTCCTTCGAGCGCCGGATCTTCGCCGCCACACCAGAGTCATCAGTTCCAGAGCCATCAGAAAAAAAGGTGCGTGGAATATAGTGTTTGATTTGATTCCCCTTTCGCGTTTTTATACCCTACACCCTGTGGGTAAGGGTATATCCATTTTGTCCTTCCGTTTGTAACGCATTAGAGGAGAGGTCGTAGGTATGGAAAAGTATATATATTCGTGATCAGCGTCACCTCCTGAATCGATTTAGCTATGTCCGTCTGTCTGTCTGTATGTCTGTCTGTCTGTGGAAATAGATTTTCTAAAGAAACGGTAAGAGATACTGACTTGAAACCTACCATATAAAGCAAAAGGTTTATATGGGATATATGGCGAACTATGGTATATATCGAAATGAAATTTTGTGTGTGATCATTCACCACCGTCTCGAGTTTACAATCCAAAAATGGAAAACATCGCCCATCGGACACGCCAACCTCCCATATAAAGCAAAAGGTTTATATGGGATATCTGGTGAACTATGCTATATATCGAAATTAAAGGCATAATTTTACTTTACCACACACAGCGCTAAATACTATAATTTATATGTCAAGATAGTGTTTTCATAATAAAAAGTTGGGGCGGACTCATTTGGTTTGGCCATAAAGTGAGGTCAAAGGTCAAATTAATGATTTTTTTAAATAGCACCAAATCCACAAAAACTTTGGCCTGGCCGAAATTAACGATTTTTGCCTGGGTGGACCAGTACGCTAGTTGTAAATATCAATAAAATATTTTATTTGTTCAAATTTGCGAACTCTCCGCGAAAATCGTCAATTCGCCGCAACTCAAAACGTTTGAGTGGAAAAAGTGCGCTAAAAGAGTGTGTGAATAGTCACACACATCTATTCCCTTTTTCAACAGTTGTGCACAGTGGGTCATAGAGATCAAATTTTACTGTCCCACTGGTTTACGGTTCATAACCAATAGTGGTTATAGAAGTTTTCCTCGCAATTCTAATTGCATACAAATTGTGCGAGAAAATAAAACGACTCCACTGTAAAAGTGATCTGCTCGATATTCGATCGAAGCAAGCAGTGCAACGAGTTGCAACGACTCTCGCTCCCTTCTCACGCACTAAGTATAGTGCACGCCACCCCCACACTCTCACCAACCGATCTCTATAATTTCGTCTTCTATCTCTGTCTGTCTCACGGGCACCACAGAATAGTAGACAACGAGAGTCTACGCATCGCCAGAGGCACGAACAATAACAACAACAACACAGAAGAGGGTGCAGCAAGTGCACACAACAAAACAGATCGTCGCACAAGCAAGTGCAGACAACAACAACTGCGAGAGGAGCGCATACCCCCAACACAAAACAATTGGGCAATTGGCCTTAAAGTTTCAAATACACCCAACCGAAAAAGTTAGGCAAGTCGCCTATTTTAAATATATTACATTATATTTTTTATTATATTATATTTTTATATATTTTCGCGTTGGCCTGAGTGATTTGAGGATCACGCAGAAGAAATTTGTTTTTTTTTGTGTGCGATATTTTTGTTGTTTTTTCGAATTCCAATTTTTAGATTTCTGCTTGGTCCGTGTTTTTAGTACTAACCCATGTTAAATATGTCCTCCTACGAGACTTTCATTCGGGTTACCGATGACGTTGTTGTTTTCGAGTCTGAATTTGATTCAACTCCATTGTCTGATCACTCTCCATTCACACTTGAGGTGCAAAATTACGAGATTAAATCTTTGTGACTAGATGTCAAGTCGTCGCACACTGGGGTGAAACAAGGAAAACGTGCGATTAAATCATAGCGGCTTGATACGTGAAATCAAATTTTTTTTTTATGTTACGGACGCTAAAACTCGAGATCGGCTAAACCGATTTTCATGGTTTCTTCTCAAAAAAGCTTCGTCATAGTTTCCTTAAGGTTTATGTGTAAAAATATATTGGAATAGTTTTACGAGAAATTAGAAAATTACAAAGTTTTCCAAATTTGTATCAAAAGCTGAACAAAATGATCAACGCATGCTTGCTTGACAACGCACGTTGGTTGTCGTTGTTGCTCATATAATTCCCATTTGGTTCGTGAGAATGTCTACTGAATACGGTTAAGGCAGTCAGACAAAATTCGAGCACTCGAACATATTCCGACTGTTCGCACGAACATATGGACGATGCCTTTTCGTTTAGTGATGGGCACTATCGTGTGATTTTGACTTTCGATAGTTTACTATCGAATGATTTCAACTATCGAACGATTCGTTCGAATAATTCATTCATTATAAAAATAGTAACTAGTGGTCAGAACGAATCGTTCGAACGAATTCGTTCAATCGCATCGTTCGAACGAATTCATTCGAGCGAATTCGTTCGAATAATTTATTCGCTCAAAAAATAGTAACCAGTGTTCAGAGCTATCGCGTGATTTTAGCACTGAATGAATTATTCGAACGAATCGTTCGAACGAATTCGTTCGAATATATTCGTTCAAATGAAATCGTTCAAACGAATTCGTTCATCCATTTGAATGAAAATAGTAACTAGTGTTCAGAACTATCGAGCGATTTTAATATTGCATGAATAGTTCGACTGAAAAAACTATCGAATAAATGAATAGTTTTCAACTATCGAATAATTCGATAGTTCCCATCACTATTTTCGTTCCTTTATGTTTGGTTTTTGGATAGCCCTTTTCCAGGGTTCGGGTCTTTTACGATCGTAGTAGATCTGACATACTTTTCGAAACTTCTACGATTTTCGTGGAATTTTTTTGATTTGTGCATAAATTAAAATATTCTGATTACAAATAAAAAATGTCATATGTAATGAAGTTTTATTGTATTTTAGCATATCAGAATATTTTTGAAATAGGTCTACTATGATTTCTCTTCTCTCCAAATTCAACCAGGGTTTGGATCATATCAAATTTACTACGTTTTTGAAAAATGTAGATTTTTTCCGTTTAAACTCGGATTTGCTACGATTTTTGAATCGTTTTGTATACAAAAATTTTTTTTTTTTTTGGCACATTCTTAACCCTGGGCCTGAAGAGGCCCATTCGAATAAATCGATAGTTTGTACCTTTTATTGCATGCTATTTCGTAGATATGTGTGCTATTAATATCCTACGATACCTTATATATGATCTCTTATATATTGTATATACTTTTGGCATATATTTGTGCATAGTTAGTCCTTCCAAAAAGGATAATATGAAAGGATGATAGTAAAACAATATTTTTTTAAATTTTATTTATTAATCTAAATATGCATAAGTATGTATAAGAAAATGAATAAAACTAAAAAATTCGGACTACACTATAAATTCGGAGAACAGTCATTTCATATACCATGTGTTCTAAGTGTGCTATGTGAAGACACCTGATCCTGCAGTTAATGTAATCAGACACAGCAGCGTAAAAAACGAACAAAGAAACTCAAAGACGTTAACGACGATTTCATGAAACCGAATTAAGCGATTTCGTCACAGTTATCTCAAGATTTTTAAATCAACCTCCAACAGTTTGGGATGAGCTCGACGACTACAAAGAAACTGTAAAAATAGTCCAGAAGTTGAGAATGGTGAACGATACGACAGAAACGAGAGTCTCTACCGGAATGAAGAGGAGTTTCAAGATTTATTATTAGTCATCGCCAATTACAAGAAACAATTTTCAACAAGCGAGAAGAACCAAAAGTTTACAAAATTGGACCACTTTGGGGCCGATGCGCTACGTTTTACCCCCATCAGATCAGGAAAAAAATTCAATCATATTTTTACCGAACCTAACCAAATTTGAAAGTGCAAGCTATCAATATCTAAATAACGCGCACTAAAATCAGGCTAAAGACACATATAGCAGTGGTCATAAGCTATAACCGCCTAAGTCGAGTTAGGACAAAATATATTTTTGTGATATTTTAGTGCCATCGTGCTCAGCGTGTCTAAATCTATTTACTATCAATTTTGCATGCTTGTATTTCATGCTTTAGACTCCTAAAAAATGGAAAAAAGAATCACCTAGCCCCATTACTTTAATGTTAATTTGAAACTTTAAACTGCTCTCCTGAAAACTTTGAAAAACAGACTTAGGCAGTTATGGCTTGTGACCACTGATATGTGGACTGGGCCTACTCAGGCCCAGTAGGTAACTTTCGATGTTAACACGGAAAAAAAAATTTTTCTTCTACCAACTAAACCCGATTGACTCGATTTTTTTTCTGTACTCAGGAAGCATAGCGGCAAGAAGTCATGGAATATCAGATCGATTAATAAAGAAACAAAAAAAATATTCATGTTTAAACTCGAGTGTCAAATTTGACGTCGATGACAACGCACGTGCGAAGTCAAAGAAAATTTAACACGTGTTAATTCTAAAAATTTATTGTGCTTAATTGTGAATAAAAACAATATAGAAAGCCAAAATTATAAAAAAACTTTTTAAAAAAAAAACACTTTCTAGTGAGAATTGTAAAAATAAAAAAATAATAATAATAAAACCAAAACACTTAAAAATGGATGACGATGTGAGTGACGACGGTGATGAACGCCTCTTGACCTGCAAAGTGTTCCCAGCAAACAACCGCATAAACGTCATGCGGAAAATTCACCAAAAGCCATAAGGAATAAAAAACCATTTGTGGCCGATAAACCAACAACATCCCGTAATGCAACGTCTGCAAATAAGTTTGCAGCTTTAGAAGTAGACGAAGAAGAACCATCTACAGAAGTTATGAGTGCAGCTGGAGCTCCTAAGCCTCCTCCTATATTTATTCCTAGTGTTAAAGATATTTCTGCTATGATAAGTAATATTTGTACTATTATACCTAAAAATGAATTTACTTATAAATCACTTAAGGATGATCAAGTTAGGTTAATGGTAAAAACTGTGGATTCATATAGAAAAATTATTAAATACTTTGATACAAGCAAGGTAATTTTCCACACGTATCAACTAAAACAAGAGAGAGCATATAGAGTAGTTATTAAGGGGTTACATCACTCACACCAATTGATGACATTAAAGATGATCTGCTGTCAAATGGTCACGAAGCTAGAAATGTTACCAACATCAAAAGCCGCGTGACGAAAAATCCCTTATCTATGTTTTTTGTCGATCTAATTCCAAATACAAATAATAAAGCAGTTTATGATATTGTACATATTAATAACTGCATAGTTAAAATTGAGCCACCACTCAAAACCCATGAATTAATTCAATGCTATCGATGTCAACAATTTGGTCACACTAAATCCTATTGTAGTAAACCATATAGATGTGTTAAATGTGGACTTGATCACCCCACAGCTGAATGTAGGAAAGACATTAATTCACCACCGCGGTGTGTTCATTGTCTACAAAATCATACTGCGAATTATAAGGGATGTAAAGTCTACCAAGAGATTCTCCAAAAGAAATCGTCTAATATGATAAACAACAAAAAATTGGAAAATCATCGTAATACTCAATTTTCTTCTGTCCAGCAAGAATACATTAACACAGACACTAGTGGTAATAAAGAAAATATCAACAACAACTTTAATAATATGTCTTTTGCGCAAGTGGTAAAAAATCAAAATAATAATGACATTATGAATAGGATTGAAGTAGCACTAAATAAGCAAATTGAATTAACCAATTCATTAATGAATATGATGTCAATACTTATTAATAAATTATGCAAATAGATCTTAGAATCGCAGCATGGAATGCCAATGGGCTTTCCCGTCATGCCCAAGAAATAGAAATGTTCTTGCATTTACATTTTATTGACATATTATTGATATCTGAATCTCATTTTACCTCTCGATCTCATTTAAAAATCAGAGGCTTTGATGTTATTTCTGCTAATCACCCAGATGATAAAGCGCATGCTGGTGCAGCTATAATAATAAAATCTACTTTAAAATTTGAAGTCATAGACGCTGTTTGTAAAACTTATCTTCAAGCTGCGGGAGTTAAAATCAAGTGTAACAATTTCGATATTTCAATTGTTGCTATTTATTGCCCTCCAAGATATAACATAAGCTGTTCACAATATGAAGCATTCTTTAAAAATCTTGGTGCTAAATTTATAGTTGGTGGAGATTATAACTCAAAACATCCTTGGTGGGGTTCAAGACTAGCTAATCCTAAGGGAAAAGAACTATTCAAATGCATATCAAACAATCATTACTCTACATTATCGACTGGTAGGCCCACATACTGGCCCAGTGACCCTAGAAAAATACCTGATTTGCTTGACTTCTTTGTTTACCATGGGATCGCGAACCACCTCCTAGATATCATAGATAATGATGATTTAAGTTCAGACCATTCAGCCATCATCATGAATTTTAATACGACGTTGAACACTAAAGTGTGTAATTCCAACAAACTCTTTTCCTCAAAAACTGATATTAAATCCTTTCAATACTGGATAGATAAAAACATTAATCTTAATATAGCGTTAAAGAGTGGTAGCGAACTTGACAATGCAGTTGAAAACTTCACAAGTTTAATTCATGAAGCAGCCTTTTTATCAACACCAATCAATGAACCTATTCAAAATAATAACACTGTTATCATATCTAGTGAAATAAGAGAATTAATCAGAAATAAGAGGCGATTAAGAAGAATTTGGAAAATAAGCAGAAATCCGAGAGATAAAAGTAACCTTAATTTTGCATCAAATCAACTGAAACGACGACTTCATGAAATTAAAAATGATTCTCTAGGAAATTATTTGAAAAATCTGAACTGTTGCAATAACGATGAGTACAAACTTTGGAGAGCTACTAAATATTTAAAAGGTCCTAGAAAACGTAACGTTCCAATAAAAGACGCTAGCGGAACTTGGTGCAGATCAAGCTTGTCTAAAGTTAAGGCTTTTGCTGAACACTTAGAACTAAGTTTTCAACCATTTGATATAAATAACACTACCACCGATATTGTGAACTTTTTAGACATTCCCTGTCAAATGGATTTGCCATTGAAACATATTTCCCCTAAAGAAGTTCGTTCTGAAATAAAGATGTTGAATAACACCAAAACTCCTGGATTTGACAAGTTGGATGCCAAAGTACTTAAATCTTTACCTAATAAAGGTATTCTGTTACTAACGCTTATATATAATACTATATTAAGACTTTGTCAATTTCCAAGTCAGTGGAAGTGTGCTGAAATAATTATGATTCTCAAGCCTAACAAACCAGAGAACGTTGTCTCGTCCTATAGACCGATAAGTTTATTAGTAACATTCTCGAAAGTATTTGAAAGAATATTTTTAAGAAGAATGTTACCTATTCTTGAAAAACAGCATATTATACCTGAATATCAATTTGGATTTCGAAGTAATCACGGCACACCTGAACAATGCCATCGTATCGTAAATGTCATTATTGATTCTCTGGAAACCAAAAAATATTGCTCTGGTGTGTTTTTGGATGTTCAGCAAGCTTTTGATCGAGTCTGGCATAGTGGTCTATTATTTAAGCTAAAAAAACTCCTTCCTGCTCCAGTTTACCTAGTATTAAAATCGTACTTAGAAAATCGTTGTTTTTATGTTAAAATCAATGATGAAACATCTGATATTAAGCAAATAAGAGCAGGTGTGCCACAAGGCAGTGTCTTAGGACCGGTTCTGTTTACGATCTTTACTTCAGACATGCCTATAACAGATTTGGTAACTACAGCTACATATGCTGATGACACTGCTGTACTTGCTTCAAATGAATCTGCAACTGTGGCTTCAAATCTAGTTCAATCTGCACTCAACAAAATTCAGTTATGGTTAACAACGTGGAATATTAAAATAAATACTTCAAAATCGGCTCATGTAACTTTCGCTTTAAAAAAGGAAACTGCCCTGCAGTTTTTCTAAATAACTCTGAAATTCCTAATTGTGACAGCATTAAATATCTAGGACTGCATCTCGATAGGAGGATAACGTGGAAAAATCATATTAAAGCTAAACGTCTCCAGCTTAATTTGAAATCCAAAAGAATGTACTGGTTACTTAATCCAAAATCTGAATTAAGTCTTAACAATAAATTACTTCTCTATAAAACCATACTGAAACCTGTATGGACATATGGAATTCAATTATGGGGTACAGCAAGTAATTCAAATATTGAAATTTTACAACGTTTTCAATCCAAAATATTAAGGCAAATTACTAATGCACCTTGGTTTGTCACAAACATTCAAATCCATAAAGATCTCAATGTCTCTTTTGTTAAAAAAGAAATAAATAACTTCAGCGCAAGATACCTTATTAGACTTAGTAATCACACCAATACTCTAGCTATAAGACTTCTTGATGATACTAATGAAATTAAAAGACTTAAAAGATATCATACACTAGATTTACCATTTAGATAATAAGTATGTACATATAGCTATTTTAAGTTTGTTATTATTTTATATTTAAGTTGTTGTTAATGTTCATTTAAATATGTTCATTGTATTTTTGGACTTAATGAAGTTCAAATAACTCTGTTAAATTTATGTAATCAAATTTGCTTATTATTATTTAAATAGATTGCAAATAAAAGAATATTTACAAAAAAAAAAAAAAAATGTTTAAACTCAAAATGAGCCTCATCAGGCCCAGTTGCCTATCCTAGGGTTAATTTTGAAAATTTGAATGAAATCCACAGAATTCAAATTTAAAGTATAAGTTTGATATAAATTTTATGACGAGAACAAATGGAAAAATTTTAGTATAAAGAATTTTAAAAATAGTATTCAATTTTTCTTGAAAATGTTTCAAATTAAAAAAACAAAAACAACTGGGATTTGAACCTGCATTCCCGAGGCGGCATTGTAAGACTTTAATTTATAGAGGAAATTTTGAAGTTGAGATATCGAATCTTAATAATTTTTTTCGATATATTAATATAACAAACAAATTTATAATAAAACGCCTAAAGAAAATGGAGTTTCAAAAAATGTCAGCCAAAGACAGAATCAAAGGATATTTCCAAATACATACTAAGAAAGCAAAGTTAACGTCACATTTCCTTTCAAACTATATAAGTTATGAGAAAATTGTATACCAAATAAGAAACTTATAATTTTAAAAATGGCTCAACCGATTTTACTATTTTTTTGACAAAATAGTTTTATTTTGTCTTGCTCTAAACTAAACTTTTTTTAAATTTCCGTTTTTTGGCATTTAACCCACGTTTTTGCTCAAAGGACTAACTAAATACTACATAACAGCCAATAAAAACTCTCTATAACCGATATAAGGCCAATTTTCGAATTTTGATGTTTCGTACTTATGCTCCAAGATGGTCCCACATTTGGAGTTGGTGTGGCCAAACCTGGGACTGGATACTCATGTAACTTCACAGACTTAATCTACGACGCGTCTTCTTTCAATTGCGTCCAAGTTAAAGCTTCTAGCACGGTCTGTGGCCATTCAAACATTAAACGTTGATAACTCCGTAGTTAAGCGCCCTAGCATAGTGAAACAATTCAGCAATTCATTGTATTTGAGAATGATATTTGCGAACTGTCAAAAATATCTGTCACGCCGCCCACAAAATGTTAAAAAAATTTATTTGTATGTACCTGCGTAGGTTCCACTGGTATAAAATCGGAAAATGGAGGACCTCAGGAAATGATGGACCAGCGCTCTACCACGCCCTCAAAATTTAAAAAATAGACGTACAACTGAAAATGTCAAAAGTATAATGTTTAATAACCTAACCTAACCTAAGGTTTAATAACACTGGATCCGATGAGACTGATTTTTTTTTAATTTTCTGCGTGGGCTCCACTGACAAGTAGACAGAAAATGGCGCACCGCAGAAAATTAATGACACGCCCTTTTTAAAAACATATGGGGTGAAAACGATGAGACAGATTTTCTTTTAAATTTTGTACGTGAGTCGCAACGCCCCTGCCCTAAAACCAGTCAAAATGGTTTTAGTACAAAATTAAATTCAAACTTTGTAGATTTCGATTTTTTTGCGAATAGAGCCAAAAAAAATTAGTTGAATGGGGATTAGAACCTGCGTCCCTGAGCTAATAGACTCAAATTGTATATGACGAAAACTTTAAAGTCTTTAACGAGCTCTTTCGATATAGGAAATATTTTAACCCCAAACGCCTGGAAGAAATTCCAGGATTACAATACTCGATATATACTAAGAAAACATAGCTTACGCCATCACCATTCCAACGATATAAGGTACAAGAAAATCGAAAACCCATTTTGGCTGTGAAATATACATATGTATATATACATGTCTACTATGATTTTTAGTATCATTTGCTACGAATGCGCTTTTTATTGTCGAATCCTGCTTTTCGAATTTAATGAAATACCGTGCATATCAAAATGATTTAGTTCTACTGGCACCAGCAGACCACTGAAAAGTATGGAGCCGGCCTTTCACACGCCCACAAAATGTCAAAATACACGGTGAGAAACCGATTAGACCGATTATTTTAAATTTTCTACTGGTGCATAGACAGAAAATGGAGAATCTCAGAAAAGGATGAATCCGCCCTCTGCTACGCACACAAAATGTTAAGATTACACTTATACGACCAAATTTCAAAAGTACAAATAACATAAATAAACGGTTGAAACCTGTTTTACCGATTTTCTTAAATTATTTTCATGGGTTCCACTGGCACATAGATCACAGAAAACTATGGACCTAAAGTTATTGTGTGGATCAAATGTACACGTTCAAGTACAAATTTTAAAAGTACAAATTACAAAAATACACGGTGAAACCTGTTTTACCGATTTTTTTTTTTTAATTTCTACGAGGGGTCCACTGGTATATAGTCGGAAAATGGCGTCTCCCACTCCCACAATTTCAAAAGCTGCACGGTTCGGACATTTCGATTTTTTTATGGGTTCTACTCTCACCATTTTTTTTACTATTGCTCAAATGCATATTTACTGAAATTGGTCCAGGTTCAAATCTCAATCGAAGCGGTATTTTTTTTTTTTTTTAATTCAAATTTTTATCAAGTTTTTTGTTTCAGAAACATACTACAGCATAAAAAAAATATTAAAACATAGCGAAGTCGAAAAAAAATCGAATGACACAAATTTGTTGTTTAATATGTGCTTTACTGTTGAGGCGTTATAACTTTTCTATATGTAGTGGAAATCTAGAAGTTGACATGTGAAATCGTAATAATTTTTCGATATTTTTCCACATAAGAATTTAATAATTTACACCAAACCAAAGGAAATACCGATTTTTCTTTAATTTTTTAAGTGACTATATTATTTTCTAAGGCATGACTGACAACTAGATGGAAAATGAAGGACCGCACAAATTTCAAAAGTACCAACACGGGGTAAGAGCGATAACCGATTTTTGTTTAATTTCCTACGTGGGCTTGACTGAAAAATTGAGGAAAAATGTCGCACTGCAGAAAATGATGGACCTGCTCTCAGCCACGCCCCCGATATTTCAAATTTAGTAAAAAAGTACCAACACGAGGTAAAGGCTATGACCGATTTTTATTTAACTTTCTACTTCGGTTTTACTGACAAATAGACGGACAATGCAGGACCGAAAAAAATGATAGACCTGCCCTCTGCCACGCGCCCAAAAGTTTCAAATTTTAGGATATATGAAACGCCTGGAAGGAATTCGTAGTTTAAAATTTTCCTCCTGAAAAGTGAAGGTCATCGATATATACTAAGAAAATAAAGCTTACGCCACCACCATTCCAACGCTATAAGGTAGAAGAAAATCGAAAACCCATTTTGGCTGTACACGGTGTGAAACTACAATACTTTTGAAATATACATATGTCTACGCGCTTTTTATTGTC
This sequence comes from Coelopa frigida, assembly GCA_017309665.1. NCBI lineage: Eukaryota > Metazoa > Arthropoda > Insecta > Diptera > Coelopidae > Coelopa > Coelopa frigida. The sequence goes on from CM029562.1 coordinate 20,265,332, forward strand.
CGAATCCTGCTTTTCGAATTGAATGAAATACCGTGTATATGAGAATGATATTAATTCTACTGGCACACAGACCACTGAAAAGTACCGCCAAACTTTGAAAAGTACACGTACAATTACAAATTTTGGAATTACACGGTGTGAAACCAATTGGACCGATTTTTAAAATTTTCTACTGGTACATAGACGGAAAATGGAGTATCCCAGAAAAGAATGAACCCGCCCTCTGCCAAGCCCACAAAATGTAAAGACTACACTTATATAAGACTAAATTTCAAAAGTACAAATATCAAAAATATACATATGTACATGTGAAACCTGTTTTACCGATTTTCTTCGTGGGTTCTACTGTGTTCTAGACCACAGAAAATGATGAACCCGTCTTTTGTACACCCTCACAACATTTAATAAAAAGGATATTTTTAAAATACACGATGTAAAACCGGTTCAACTTTTCTACGTGGGTTCCACTGGTATATTGATGGAAAATAGTTCAAATATGGATTTTTTACTCCTGGGGATAAATAAAAAAGCACCAACAAAAAGGTGCTTTTTATCAATGAAAAATGGAATAAACAAATATTTTAGCAGCATTTTTACAGCAAACTTAATTTAAAAAACATTATTTTTAGTGGTCTCTAGTCTCCACTAGCACATAGACGAAAAATGCGCCCACAAAATTGTTTGATGCCCCCACAAATTTTGAAAGTATCCCACTTTAAATTTTTTGATTTTTGGTTGGGTTCTAATCTATTTTTCTTACTATTTCTCAAATGTAAATTTACTGCAATTGTCCAATATCTTGGCCTTTAAAGCTCCAGAATGCAGGTTCAAATCCCAACACAAATAGCAATATATTTTTTTAATTTTTAAAAAAAATTATGAAAATAAAACAAATTGTTCAATTAATTTATATTCAAACTTAAACGTTTTTGAAATATCAAATCTTAATAATTTTTTGAAAATTTTGGTCATACTAAATATACATACTATATACCCTCAAACCCACTGAAGAAACAAAATTTTCAAAACTGAAAAAAATTGAATTCCGTATAGACTGCCAAACCGTTTGTCAGATCTTTGGGATGAAATTTTGACAGCATATTTTGACTACCACAAGATTAGCATACAAATTTGTAACCAATTCGATAATTAAATAACTTCAACATAACTTGAATAACTTGAAATCTTCCATAACCGACCACGTCGAGAACCTTTTGAAATATAATTTGACATATCAACAAAGTTCCAAAAAATGTAAAGAATCCCGGGAATCCAGAGCCTTTCAAAGCATACTTTGCGAGTTTTTGAGCTGGGTGGACCAGGCAAACCGGTGCGCTAGTTAGGAAATAAATATGATCCATATCGAATGAGTGGGCGTGGTACATATCACATAAGTCCCAATACCTACTTTTACTCTATTTTAGAACAAATGACTATATATATATGCTATTTAAACACAAAGTGCAAAAATGGAGCTAGATTTTTTTTCACAATATGATAGTTTAGGGTTTGTATTATTATAATTAAAAAAGAAAGAATCAATAGTTCACTCTAATCACAGAAAATTTTCAACTTTTATGTTCCAAAAACTAATTTTTTTAGACATATTTATAAAAATTTTTTAAAACTACACATCATAATTTTTTAAACTTTTTTTTTGTTAACTACATCTTAAAATACCTCAAATTGTAGGATCCATCATAAAATTAGAAAAAAAATCGTTAATAATAACTTTTTAAAGCACTCAAAAAAATCACTTTCTGACTGAGCAAAAAAGCGCCAAAAAAAGTCAACTTTGACAGCCCAGAAAAAGAAAACCAAGAGTCCAACAACAACCATTTACCGGCTCGTGAAGTACAATTTTATATACTTATATTTGGTACCAAAACCAAATATCTTACTTCAATTTTAATTTTACGTTTAATCGCACGTTTTCGGAGTTTCACCCCAGTGTGCGTCGTATGAGACGGTCTTACATCGACGATCCACAGACAAATCCGACGATGAGGAAACAGATTAGACAACGCTCCTAGTTAAGTATCGTGTTTGCTACGATGCATATGTCCGTTGCATGGGGAAAATGAATCAATTGATTCATGAATTTAGTCCATCAATTTCCGAACCAAAGGAAATTGATCCCCTTCCCATGTCTAGTCACAGCATCAATCTACCTCCGGTAGATATCGATGTTTTTCATGGTGACTACTTGTCCTGGCCGAGTTCACCGCGATTTATATGTCGAATAAGCGGCTGACCCCAGTAGAGAAGCTCTACTATTTAAATCAGAAAACTTCTGGAGAGGCGAAAGACATAGCAAAGAAATTGCCTGTCACTCATGACGGTTTCGCTACCGCTTGACAAAATCTCGCCGACCGGTACGAAAATAAAAGAATTCTAATAAACAGCCAATTTAAAGTTCTGTTTAATCTCCCAGTAGTCCAGGTGGAATCGGAAGTTGCATTAAAAAGCTGCAGTGCGACATAAATACTTGCATATCAGCGTTGCAATTGTATTATATGGATATTAGCAATTGGGACGTCATATTTGTATATTTGTGTTCCACTCGGCTATTACGACGATTGAACTTGTGCCTGCATTTTTTGTCGTTTTCTCATAAAAATCGAGATTGCAAAAGTGCGTTTAATTGTGGAACGTGTAAACAACGCCACCACACCCTTTTGCATCGCGATGTTTCTAATCAATCAACTTCGGAAGAGTCCAGTCGATATTGAAGCTCGCGCCCATCTACCTCTCAGGTACAATACCCTGAAGGTAACCCAGGACAGTCTACCTCCGATAGCTCTGATATAGTTCAGAGTCACTTAGTGCGGGGGGCCCCAAAAGGGCTTCTGGGTACTGCTATGGAGATTATTTGTCACAATGGAGTCGAGTACGAAGCCAGAGCGCTAATAGACCCTGGTTCTGAAGGAACCTTCATTTCAGAATGTCTGCAAAACGTTCTTAAAATCCCCTACACTCGTGACAGTGCACAAATGCGAAAGTAGCCGTTCAAGTCTCCAAACGGTGCTTGTGATAAGTTCTCCAAAGGATTCCAACTTTCGAATTAAAGTGTCTGCTTTAATTCTCTCAAAGTTGACCGGAAACCTTCCAACCATTTCGATCGATCACTCCGTAGTTGATCAAATAAAGAATATCAATTTAATCAAAAAGAATTTCCATCAGAGTAGAAAAGTCGATGTTTCGATTGGTGGGGATGTGTACCCACAAATAATGTTGGAAGGTGGTCGACATCAAGTTGCCGAACAGTTAGTAGCCCAAGAGACGGTCTTTGGCTGGATACTCACGGGCCCTTTGCCGAGTCAAAAATCCACCAAAACCATTGTGTCTTACTACACAGAAGTTTCGCTTCCTGTTCGACTAAACTTCCCATCGGGGATCAGTCGACGTAAGTGGAATTCCCCAACACGCGATTTGAGAGTTCGGGTCGCTGAAAATAGAACCACTGGGTTATCGAGAATCCAGCAACCGTCGAGCAATGCTCTACATAATGTTTGCCATCTGAAGCGTTGCCCTGATAAGTTCAGGTGCAACCGCAAACATTATTCGATGCTGCACGGGCATTCGGATGAAGAAATAAGGCACTCAGAATCTTCGCGGGCCGATTAGAGTCTCCGTGAACTCAGGGAAAAATCTCCTGAGTCATGTCCCGGGGTGACGGGGTCGAGTGCGGTTTCCTTTCGGAGGGAGATCAGTCAGTGATCCAGAAGCGATCGTGGCGTTCTCTCCAGGAAGAATCGACCGGGGATGAAGGGCTGGAGATCGAAGCGCTCGTTGAGGAGGATCCTCACCGTCCCGCGGAAGAGCAACCTTCTCTGCCCCTTCAATGCACTGAGCTCGTAAATCCTTCTGCGAGTTCGGTGCGACGGAACGATGGCGCCAGTCACGGGGCTGAGTCTCATCGCTTTCGTCCCTCTTTACACGCTGACCGCAGGAGAACAGAGCGTTTGGATCAGCTATCGCTGCGCCCTCGGAGACAACACCCGCGCAAGACAGTACCAGAGCGAAATGACATGCACATTCATCAGGACGCAACTCCCCTGAGCACGAAGACAACGGTGTCCGGAATGGTAGGGCAGCTGGTTGCCCAAGACAGCGAACTAGGCTGGACCATCTCCGAAGTGACACAATTTTAACCCCCCTCTGACACCAAATCAAACTTATATGCATCACGCCCTTAACTTATATGCATTTTAAATATTACGTATTTTATAGTCTAACTAATAATATTTGTTTGCAGTGATGCTGCAAGGTGTTTACGCCAAACATCAAACAACAACATCAAACAAACCACTGATCAGGTTTAGATTCATGTTTGTCTACATGTTGACAAAAATTGTTCAATGTTTTAGGGCTTTGTGTAGGTGCATATAGGAATCGTCGGAGAAGTCTCCACTTTATTGTGTGGAAGGGTCACGAATTCATACGAAGTTTTCCGACGATCACTTGCTTTCTGATCACAGGACTTGTTTGTTTTGCTTCGGTTCCAGCTTCACATTGGTGAACGACCACTTTATATTGTAATATCACATAGGTGAGAGGTCGCAGAATATTATAATAAAAGAATATTTACTGCCCCAAACATTTTCAGTGTTTTAATTTTACTGCTGTACGAGTTTTGGCTGCGATTTTAGTTGCCGATTTGCCGGACAATTTTGGTTTTGCCGACGGTATTTCAACTGCGCGAAGTATCCAGCCCCCAGCTCCGCTACTAAGCCCAGAGCACCAACTTTAATATATTTTACAATTGCTTTTAAATAATCTTCTAAAGTCGAATGACCTCTTTCGTGTTGGTGGTTTTGGTTGGGTTTTTGAATAAAGAATAAAACTCCGCTAAATTGGTGACCCCGACAAAATTATTCTACGCAATAGATTCGCTTGATACTTCAAATTTGGGTACGTCCTATGCAGACGCCAATAGCCGTGAAGTGCATGCTGTAACCAGCGCAAGCATTCCGTTGCCAAAAATGTCTGAGTGCAGTATCGACGCATAATTTTATTCGCTGGATTTTTGTTTCGAAGCTTCACAAGATTTGGCTGAATGCCGAAAATTCAATATAGTGCTGTCCCTCCGAATAATCTTATGGAGCTACAACCGCTCATCGACGCAACGTCCAGTTTTAATAAATAGCAATATATTCGACAAAAATTTGAGAGCATTTCGCGGATAGCCAGCAGCGACATGCCACTCGGAGACCAGAAACCCAGCGAACTGTACAGGGAGATGAAACGCTTTGCCGGGACATCGCTTAACGAGAGCATTTTGCTAGACCTGTGGATTATCCGATTGCCACCAGTTCTCCAAGCAGCGATTATTGCTACGAAATCGTACATGAACTGTTAGGCATCGGTCGCGTTCAAGATCGCGCAATTCGCGCGATAGAAGGACTATCAGTAGGTCTCTTGAGATTTGTCCATTGATAGTTGAAAGATGTGAATCTTGATAATTGAGTAGCAGGACTATCAGTAGGAGTTTTGAGATTACTCCTATGATAGTTGAATGAGAACAACTTCGAGAATTGAGTACAAGGACTATGAGTAGGAGTCTTGAGATTACATCATTAATAGTTGAAAAAAGTGAGTGTTGACAATTGAGTAGATATTGATAGTTGAAGATATGGATGTTGAGAATTGAGTAGCAGGACTATCGGTAGGAGTCTTGAGATTAATACATTGAGAGTTGAAAGACGTGAATATTGAGAATTGAGTATCAGGACTATCAGTAGGGGTCTCGAGATGTGAATGTTGACAATTGAGTAGCAGGAGATTAGTCCATTGAAAGTTGAAAGATGTGAATGTTGACAATTGAGTACCAGGACTATCGGTAGGGGTCTTGAGATTACTTCATTAATAGTTGAAAGATGTGAATGTTGACAAATGAGTAGCAGTACTATCGATAGTGGTCTTGAGATTACACCATTAATAGTTGAAAGAAGTGAGTGTTGACAATTGAGTAGCAGTACTATATGTAGGGGTATTGAGATTAATACATTGAGAGTTGAAAGACGTGAATGTTGAGAATTGAGTAGCAGGACTATCAGTAAGGGTCTCGAGATTACTCCTTTTATAGTTGAAAGATGTGAATGTTGAGAATTGAGTAGCAGGGCTATCGGTAGGTGTATTGAGATTACTCCATTTATAGTTGAAAGATGTGAATGTTGAGAATTGAGTAGCAGGGCTATCGGTAGGTGTATTGAGATTACTCCATTAATAGTTGAAAGAAGTGAATGTTGACAATTGAGTAGCAGTATTATCTGTAGGGGTATTGAGATTAATACATTGAGAGTTGAAAGACGTGAATGTTGAGAATTGAGTAGCATGACTATAAGTAGGGGTCTTGAGATTAGTATATTGATAGTTGAAAGATGTGATTGTTCAGAATTCAATGATGAGGATTGATTAGAATTTTTATAAGTACGTTTGAGAATTGAATAGCAGGTCTTGCTATGAGTCTTGTATAGTATGACTCATACATTTGGTCAGGGGGATCCAGGATGCTTTAGAAATCTTAGCCAAATTAAATAACATGAGATTCTTTGGAATCGGTAACAACCACTTCCTTCCCTCTTACGAACTAACACAATGCTTGGATACATAGGGGGTTTCCCCTGAGCGTCGGTTTGCTTGCAAAAATACATTCTTCCCTATTGTTGTGGAAATTTTCAAATTTGGATGAAAATTTACAGTGTTTTGTTCTTCATAAATTTTTAATTTCATTTTTGAAAAATGTTGAAAATGTTCAAATTTTGATAGATATTGCTTTTTTTTATCGGAAAAATTATATATTTTTTGTTTTCTATTCGAGTTATGGTGTGGATATCCAGTTTTTGTTAAGTTTGTAATTTTCTAAGCAATTTTTTAAATATTTTGAAATGTAACAACCCGGTCGGAATATTACAAACATTATAGAAAAAAAATTAACCAGATCGGTTAAGCCGTTGTCAAGTGATGCCAACGTACAATTTTTTACATATTTGAATGTGTTTTGCACACAAATAAAGTAAATTTTGTACATGTGTCCGTCGTTGTCTTTTGTTATAGGGGATCAAACCCCAATTGCTCGATTTTTTTGGAACAGGAGCAACCAGTGTTGTTCTACTGTTATGTTCGAATATAAATTCAGAATGAAATGCTGGTTTCGTCTTTATATCTAAAATATGGGTAGGTAAAAATACTTTATTCCTGCAATGATTATGTGTTACATTCTCCTATATGATCGAAGAAGGAAGCTATAAATTCTTAGAATTATGGTGCTAGAAGGAATAAACATATTGGCCACATCAACTCACAAATCTAATTAAGAAAATTGACGAGTTTAGATTTATTTGCGAAGGTTCCGGTATGGTGTGATATGTTACTCAGAAACCTGGTTTAACGAAAATATACCAGACAAACTATTTGAATTAGATGGTTACAGAATATTTAGGGCCGATCGCAAAGGCCATGTTGGTGGAGTTGCTATCTTTGTTCGTAATTCTATTATGTGTAAAGTAATTTGTAAGTCTACTTGTGAAAGTGATGTCGAATATTTGTTTATTTCTGTTATAAATAGTAGCGAGAAAATCTTAGTGGAAAATGTTTACAGACCAAATCGGAATGTTTACATTACTCATCTGTTAAACTCCATCGAAACTATTTCGATATCCTATGTGAATATAATAAATTCTGGTGATTTCAACTGCAATATACTATGTGATGACCACTTAACTTCTGGAATGCAGACCTTAGGTTTGGCCTCTGTGAATCTAACAACTCCAACGCACTTTACTAAAACTAATAATATCTTACTTTACCTATTCTTTGTAAATGAAAATTCTAAAATTCTTCTGTATGACCTTATATTCCTTACTTATAACTTTCATTTTGACAAACTTTCGCAATCCTTTTCGTATCGAGACTTTAAAAACATTAATTATCCTCAACTTTCAAACGAACTTAATGAAATAGACTGGAAAATCATTTATGAAATGACATCAGCCGTAGATCAAATAAACTTTTTAACGAAAAATATCAATTCGACCAATTTGTTCCTCTTAAAAATAAATTACGTAGACACCCACAAAAGCCGTGGTTTAAAAATAACATTTGGGATACTATAGTAAGACGAAACGTAACATTCAATCGCTGGAAAAAATTTAGCGATGAGTATTCCTAGCGATGAGTATCGCCCGATAGCAATCTTACTGTATATTTCAAAAGTTCTGGAGAAGTTCACTTATAACTGACCGACAATCTGGGTTTAGAGCTAAGAGAAGTTGCATTACAGCGTTGATTGATGTAACTGAAGAAATTCGAGATTCTATTGACGACAATCAAGTATGTTTCCTAATTCTTTTGGACCACTCGAAGGCCTTTGACACCGTTGACCATAAGATAATAGTCACCAAACTTTTCTAAAATGTATAATTTTTCGACACATAACATGGAATAAGCACATAAGTATTACATGTGAAAACCTAACTTATCCCTATCTTACTATATGGTTGTGAAATTTTTGCCAATTGTGATTATAATAGCAAACAAAAGTATTATATAACAGTATATAACAATACTGCACGGTATATTTTTGGAATATGGCCTTATGACCACATTTCACGATTCTCCCGTCTGGTCTACAACATGACCTTCGACAATTTTCTTAAATTTCGTACTTTATTATTACTACATAAGATGATATACTCAAGGGAACCTTTTTATCTGTTTACCAGACTTAAATTCTCGCGCTCCAGCAGACTTAATACAATAATACCTCTGAACGACAATTTTATATATTTGCCAGACGTCTTTGGAACACACTTATTCACAATATTAGATCCATAAGTAACGCAGGTCAAAAACAACTATCTAATTACCTTTCAATGTTACAGTAAATATAATATATAAATAAATTTTACTTAATAATAACTCAATATTATATCTATAAATATGAATAACTGTACAGCCCTCACGACTCCCGAATTTTTCAATCCGCTGGTCAGGGTGGAAATACCATAGAGAGTGAGGTCTTTTAAAATTTTGCAATAGTATTAGTTTTATGTTCTAGGCTTATCTCTCTTCTTGTGATTGTTTGTAATATTAATATTGAAAAACGACTTTACGATGTTAGTGTTAAGTTAAAAATGTTTATACTAAACTAACTAAAACTACTACACTCTGAGTTTAATTCTAATAACTATATGTAACTAGTGCCTTTAAATAAGAGCATTGTAACTCTTGTATCACTTTATGGAAATAAATAAATTCAAAAATAATTCAAAGTACAACAAGTATATGCAGTACTTAATATCTAATGTTAACATACATCCGAAAATAACAGTTGCATATTTTTATAAATAGTAATAATTCAAATAGAATGCGTTTTGATAAAAGGTTTCATCAACGACATTTAATATGTATATCAAAACAACTTACCCAACTAATGTTATTTGTTGCTCAATACATGATGGTATACATAAATTGTTTTCACTTATTAGCTTTTTTACTCTTGCTGGTACATTCGCTGAAATAAAATTGAACAAAATTTATGAATACTTGAAGAATTAATTAAATTATATTTATTACTAGCGCACAAGAGCTGCTTTGCGGCCCCAGTTTGCTGGCTATCCAAGCATGATATCTCAAAAAATTACGTAAATTTAAAAATTTTCTGAATTTTTTTAGTTTAATTTTTATATATAAGACTTTAAGACTGTCCACCCATTACCGATAGCTCAAAACTCAAGAAGTAAACTTTGAAAGAATCTGGATTCCCGGGTGTCTTTTCGGAACTTTGTTGATGTGTCAAATTAAATTTCAATGGGAACTCAACGATGGGTGGCCGGTTATGGGAGATTTCACGATGGTTAATGTTATTGAATTATCGAATTGGTTAAAGAAATTAGTTTAAATGTTTTTAAATGGTATATGCTAATATAGTGGCAGTCAGGAATATGCGGTCATGAAGACCTGAAAAAAGGTTTGGCTATTCGGAACAACACTTTGTTAAGTTTTGAATCTCATATTTCAGCAGGGGATTTCGGGGAATATTATTTAGTAATACAGTTAATGATGAAAACTTTGAGAATTAAGTAGCAAGACAATCGGTAGGAGTTTTGAGATTACTTCTTTGATAGTTGAATGATGAGAACTTTGAGAATAGAGTATAAGACCTATCAGTAGGTCTCTGGAGATTAGTCCACTGATAGTTGAAAGATGTGAATGTTGAGAATTGAGTAGAAGGACTGTCGGTAATTGGGTAGCAGGACTTTCAGTATGAGTTTTGAGATTACTCCTTTGATAGTTGAATGAGAAGAACTTGGAGAATTGAGTACCAGGACTACCGGTAGGGGTCGTGAGATTACTAGTTGAAAGATTTGAATGTTGACAATTGTGTCGCAGGACTATCGGTAAGGGTCTTAAGATTAATCCTTTGTTAGTTGAATGTTGAGAATTGGGTAGTAGAACTGTCGGCAGTGGTCTCGAGATTACTCCATTAATAGTTGAAAGAAGTGAATGTAGGGGTTTTGATATTACTCCATTGATAGTTTAATGATGAGAATTGATTAGAATTTTAAAAAGTATTTTGAATAGCAGGACTTAATAAGAGTCTTGTAGAGTATAACTCATACATTTGGTCAGGGGGTTCCAGGATGCTTTAGAAATCTTAGAAAAATTCGATCTGCAGTCGTACCAGATGGATTTGGAATGATCTCCCAAGGGAAGTTTTTCTCGACTACTGTGATATCCTGAATTTTAAAACCAAAAAGTAAAAATAGAAAAACTCCCACACAATTTTCGAAAACGCTCTTACACTGGAATGCCCGGATAGCCCGAATGTCCGGGCAATAGAGACCTTTAAAGTTATGCATTTAGGTGTGCGCTAACAGATGCGGTACGGTTACGATATGCGGCACCTATTTCTATTGCTGTATATGGGAGTGCTCACACAGGTGCGGTACGGTATTCCGGTACGCTGCGTTCAAAAATCGTATCGCAACCGACACAATTGACCGCACGGTACAGGCAGCCATTTTTGTTTGAAGAGAGAGAAGAGAGAACAAAGAACAAAATTTTATTTGTCAAAAAATACTAGGAGAAACAAAAACGTTCAAAGTCAAAAAAATTAAAAATTATTTAGTTCAGTTTGTTATTTCATGAAACTATGACAACGAGAGCTGGAATGTCATAGCCTCTGCGTGTACCGGTATCACACAACTCACGGTACATATTGTACCGTACCGTATCTGTTTGCGCACACCTTTTACAACGATCCACGAGTAGAGACACAAATCAAAAAGTAAATTTGGTTTGTGTTTCTGCTCATTTCGTATCGTATAGAAGTTTCACTTCAAATAGAAGATTCACTTCATAACTCGGGAGAAAATAATAAACTAAAACATTAAAATGGGAAAAAGGGGTTTAACAGTTTGTTTTTGCTTGACTTGCTCTGTAGTTTTACAGTTTGAAAACAACAGAAAAATACACTGTTTGAAGTGAAATTTCGAGACACAAACCGGTTTGTGTCTATACTTGTGAACTTTGAATTAATTCAACCAGAAATTTAGCACTAGAAAGACCGACACATTGTATATACCTAGATTGCCCGGAAGCAGTCAAAGTGAAAAGAATAACTAATGTATAAACAAATTGGTTAAATATTGTTTTTTTATATTTTTCATATTATTAACACTTCATTCGACATTTTTTTCATAAATTTGGAGCGAAAAATAAATACAATAATCTCCTTATTAGAATATGTATCCCTACCTAAAGATTCGAATAACAAGTAAAAGTTTCACATATTGAGCAATTGCAACTCATCAAGTATCGACATATTTACGAGTTATTATATGACGGCAATCGAAAAAAAGTAATGAAAACGATTGTGTCAATGTCGAGACGAACTGATCATATAAGAAATGTACTAAACTTAATAATTAGAGTCATTTTATTATTCGAAATGTCTCAAGCAGTCAAAATGTCTGCTTTTGGGTAATCAAGGTATACCACATACGTATATACCAAAAATGAAGGAGGGGGAAGTTAAATACTAATTTAATAAATGCATTTATATGTCGTAAAAAAAGTCAAAAAGTTTTAAGAAAGTATGACATTATATACATACATTTTTTTCTAATTGAAATGTCAAAATGACTTACTTGGGCAATCTAGTGTTAAGAATGTGCCAACAAAAATTGTGTATGCTAAATGCTGTATGCTGTATCAAAAAATCGTAGCAAAATCGAATTTAAACGAAAAAAAATCGATATTTTTAAAAAATCGTAGTAAATTTGATACGATGCGAACTCTGGTTGAACTTGGAGAGAAGAGAAATCATAATAGACCTATTTCAAAAATATTCTGATAGGCAAAAATACAATAAAACTTCATTACATATGAGATTTTCCATTTGTAGTGAGAATATTTTAATTTATGCACAAAATCAAAAAAAATTCCACGAAAATCATGGAAGATTTCGAATTTTCAAAAAGTATGTCAGACCTACTACGAACGTAGCAGACCCGAACCCTTGGAAAAGGGCTATCCAAAAACAAAACATAAAGGAAAGAAATTGCTTCGTCCACATGTTCGTGCGAACAGTCGGAATATTTCCAATTGCTCGTATTTTGTCCGACTGCCTTACCCCTATTCTCACGAACCAAATGGGAATTATAAGCGATGTTTCACGATAACCAACGTGCCCTGTCAGCAAGCATGCGTTGATCATTTTGTTCTGCTTTTGCTACAAATTTGGAAAACTATATAATTTTCTAATTTCTCGCAAAACTTTTCCAATACACATAAACCTTAAGGAAGGAATACGAGATGAAAATCGGTTTAGCCGTTCTCGAGTTTTAGCGTCCGTAACATAAATGGCAACTCATTTTTATATATATAGATGTGAAAATTAAATTTTTCATTCGTTCAATTCAAAGTTTATCTGTTTTTTTTTTCATAAGCCAGTTCCAAAAACAGTCGCTTATTCGGTCAATTTGTATGGAAAGTCGCTTATTATGCCAGATGTTTTTATACGCTTAGAGCTTAGAATAGCCGAGTAAATAAAAAAAGTGCTGCCAAAGCAATATCATCCAAGTGTGTATTTTTCTAAAAATACAGCTATAAACGCAGCTATTATAAAAATATAAGTTTCGATACTTGAAATTTCTTTTATATTCACTTATATACACTTTTCTGTTCAAAATGTGAAATTTATTTCAAAACCAAGCTGACCAAAATTTTTTAGATGATAATTAAACGACTTATCGTTTTTTTACAACGCGCTCATGAAAGAACACAGCTATTATAAAAATATAAGTTTAGAAACTTTAAATTTCTTTTCTATGTCATATTTTGTGAATTTAATTTTCATCATCAATACATTTATGAAAAAAATTCGCCTATCATCAGTTTAAAATGGAAAGTCAATATGTTAATTTTAATACGAGAATTCGTACTCTAACATCTTATTCAGAAACATCTATAATTATAACCTACACCCTGTGGGTAAGGGTATATTCAGTTTGTCCTTCCATTTGTAACGCATTAAAGGAGAGGTCCTAGGTCCTAGAAAAGTATATATATTCTTCATCAGCGTCACCTCCTGAATCGATTTAGCTATGTCCGTATGTCTGTCCGTCAGTCTGTCTGTAGAAATAGATTTTCTGTAGAAACGGTAAGAGATACTGAGTTTAAATTCTGGACTTAGTATTTCTATATTAATAAGCTACTTGTATGTAAAAATGGGCAAAATCGGTCAAGGGACACGCCCACCTCCCATATAAAGCAAAAAGGTTTATATGGGATATCTGGTGAACTATGGTATATATCGAGATGAAATTTTGTGTGTGATCATGTTCCACTGATACGAGTTTAAAAGTCAAAAATGGATAATATCGCCCAATGGACACACCCACCTCCCATGTAACGCAAAAGTTGAATATGGGATATATGATGAACTATGGTATATATAGAGATTAATTTTTGCGTGTGATCATGTACCACCGATACGAGTTTACGTGCTAAAAATGGAAAAGATCGATCAACTGACAAGATACAGTTCAGCTCAAAAGCTACAGCTCAATTTTTCGATATATGGTAAACCATATAGACAGTTATTCGATTAAATATTGCTACTAAGAGTTCCTAAGAATCAAATAGAAAAATCTCTAATAGGACACGAGCACCTTCCATACGATCTTAGATCTACAAGAAATCCAACTACTTTATGGATGTTATTGGCTGATGAAAGTGTGGGAGTGAATGCAAGAAAAAAGAGACCACATCCAACTGAATGGACGCCCATAGAAAAATTGATTATATCCTTTCAATATAATCGTAATGAGCAGGTGACGATTGAGAAAATACAATTTCCAATTGTACCTGCTGAAGGGATCACAATCCACAAAAGTCCGGAGCTACATATTATCAAATAGCTGTTCATCTTCGAAGTGGAATCAGTTGCGCAGCATTATATATTGCCTATAGTAGCGCAGCAAGTACTTCTGGCCTTTATATTGTTGGAAAGTTCAACCCTCCCAAGTCTTTTGTTGAATCAGATTTTGCCTCCATTGAAATGAACATCTAAAATCGGAAAAGCAACTAAAGGCACATTATGATTTTATGGCACATAAAAAAAATCATGGATTCAATTATTCTTCCATAAATTGTAGAGCTTTAATGCGCACTTCCAAGAAATTATCAATGACACAATGCTTCATTCATTAGAACTACTTCGATCTGTGGAAACATGGGCCCTTTCAACAGAAAACTATAATAGATTAGATAGTTCTAAAGACAATCGCAGCAAAAAAGGGTATAATGGTTTTTGGAAAACGAATATTCTTCCAATATATAAAATCTCTTTGAAAGACAGTTGCGAAAATCGCACGATGGAGTTAATAGCATTAAAGTGTAATGACGCATTTTCACTAATTATTGATAGAAATTCACTGTTTTTTTTTTTGCCTTTAATAAACGTTGTATGCAGGGTATAAGGTATGTAAACTTCGGCTTGAAAAACGTTGCGCTAGTTTTACTTCAATTGCATAAACTATCAAAACTCTAATAACTTGATCAAATACCCACAATACATATATTTTAGGTGAAATTTAATAATTAGAGTTATTTTATTATTCGAAATGTCTCAAGCAGTCAAAATGACTGCTTTTGGGTAATCAAGGTATACCACATACGTATATACCAGAAATGAAGGAGGGGGAAGTTAAATACTAATTTAATAAATGCATTTATATGTCGTAAAAAAAGTCAAAAACTTTTAAGAGAGTATGACATTATATACATACATTTTTTTCTAATTGAAATGTCAAAATGACTTGTTTGGGCAATCTAGTGTTAAGAATGCGCCAAAAAAAAATTTTTGTATGCTAAATGATTTCAAAAAATCGTAGCAAAATCGAATTTAAACGAAAAAAAATCGATATTTTTAAAAAATCGTAGTAAATTTGATACGATGCGAACTCTGGTTGAACTTGGAGAGAAGAGAAATCATAATAGACCTATTTCAAAAATATTCTGATAGGCAAAAATACAATAAAACTTCATTACATGTGAGATTTTCCATTTGTAGTGAAAATATTTTAATTTATGCACAAAATCAAAAAAAATTCCACGAAAATCATGGAAGATTTCGAATTTTCAAAAAGTATGTCAAACCTACTACGAACCCTCGGAAAAGGGCTATCCAAAAACAAAACATAAAGGAAAGAAATTGCTTCGTCCATATGTCGTGCGAACAGTCGGAATATTTCCAATTGCTCGTATTTTGTCCAACTGCCTTACCCCTATTCTCACGAACCAAATGGGAATTATAAGCGATGTTTCACGATAACCAACGTGCCCTGTCAGCAAGCATGCGTTGATCATTTTGTTCTGCTTTTGCTACAAATTTGGAAAACTATATAATTTTCTAATTTCTCGCAAAACTTTTCCAATATATTTTTACACATAAACCTTAAGGAAGGAATACGAGATGAAAATCGGTTTAGCCGTTCTCGAGTTTTAGCGTCCGTAACATAAATGGCAACTCATTTTTATATATATAGATGTGAAAATTAAATTTTTCATTCGTTCAATTCAAAGTTTATCTGTTTTTTTTTTTTTTCATAAGCCAGTTCCAAAAACAGTCGCTTATTCGGTCAATTTGTATGGTTAGTCGCTTATTATGCCAGATATTTTTATTCGCTTAGAGAATAGCCGAGTAAATAAAAAAAAGTGCTGCCAAAGCAATATCATCAAAGTGTGTATTTTTCTAAAAATACAGCTATAAACACAGCTATTATAAAAATATAAGTTTCGATACTTGAAATTTCTTTTATATTCACTGTTCAAAATGTGAAATTTATTTCAAAACCAAGCTGACCAAAATTTTTTAGATGACAATTAAACGACTTATCGTTTTTTTACAACGCGCTCATGAAAGAACACAGCTATTATAAAAATATAAGTTTAGAAACTTTAAATTTCTTTTCTATGTCATATTTTGTGAATTTAATTTTCATCATCAATACAATTATGAAAAAAATTCGCCTATCATCAGTTTAAAATGGAAAGTCAATATGTTAATTTTAATACGAGAATTCGTACTCTAACATCTTATTCAGAAACATCTATAATTATACCCTACACCCTGTGGGTAAGGGTATATTCATTTTGTCTTTCCATTTGTAACGCATTAAAGGAGAGGTCCTAGGTCCTAGAAAGTATATATATTCTTCATCAGCGTCACCTCCTGAATCGATTTAGCTATGTCCGTATGTCTGTCCGTCAGTCTGTCTGTAGAAATAGATTTTCTGTAGAAACGGTAAGAGATACTGAGTTTAAATTCTGGACTTAGTATTTCTATATTAATAAGCTACTTGTATGTAAAAATGGGCAAAATCGGTCAAGGGACACGCCCACCTCCCATATAAAGCAATAGGTTTATATGGGATATCTGGTGAACTATGGTATATATCGAGATGAAATTTTGTGTGTGATCATGTTCCACTGATACGAGTTTAAAAGTCAAAAATGGATAACAACGCCCAATGGACACACCCACCTCCCATGTAACGCAAAAGTTGAATATGGGATATATGATGAACTATGGTATATATAGAGATTAATTTTTGCGTGTGATCATGTACCACCGATACGAGTTTACGTGCTAAAAATGGAAAAGATCGATCAACTGACAAGCTACAATTCAGCTCAAAAGCTACAGCTCAATTTTTCGATATATGGTAAACCATATAGATAGTTATTCGATTAAATATTGCTACTAAGAGTTCCCAAGAATCAAATAGAAAAAAAAATAGGACACGAGCACCTTCCATACGATCGTAGATCTACAAGAAATCCAACTACTTCATGGATGTTATTGGCTGATGAAAGTGTGGGAGTGAATGCAAGAAAAAAGAGACCACATCCAACTGAACCTCAATGGACGCCCATAGAAAAATTGATTATATCAATATAAACGTAATGAGCAGGTGACGATTGAGAAAATACAATTTCCAATTGTACCTGCTGAAGGGATCACAATCCACAAAAGTCCGGAGCTACATATTATCAAATAGCTGTTCATCTTCGAAGTGGAATCAGTTGCGCAGCATTATATATTGCCTATAGTAGCGCAGCAAGTACTTCTGGCCTTTATATTGTTGGAAAGTTCAACCCTCCCAAGTCTTTTGTTGAATCAGATTTTGTCTCCATTGAAATGAACATCTAAAATCGGAAAAGCAACTAAAGGCACATTATGGTTTTATGACACACAAAAAAATCATGGATTCAATTATTCTTCCATAAATTGTAGAGCTTTAATGCGCACTTCCAAGAAATTATCAATGGCACAATGCTTCATACATTAGAACTACTTCGATCTGTGGAAACATGGGCCCTTTCAACAGAAAACTATAATAGATTAGATAGTTCTAAAGACAATCGCAGCAAAAAAGGGTATAATGGTTTTTGGAAAACGAATATTCTTCTCTTTGAAAGAGACAGTTGTGAAAATCGCACGATGGAGTTAATAGCATTAAAGTGTAATGACGCATTTTCACTAATTATTGATAGAAATTCACTATTTTTTTTTTTTTTTGCCTTTAATAAACGTTGTATTCAGGGTATAAGGTATGTAAACTTCGGCTTGAAAAACGTTGCGCTAGTTTTACTTCAATTGCATAAACTATCAAAACTCTAATAACTTGATTAAATACCCACAATACATATATTTTAGGTGAACTCATGGACTCAACCCGTGTGAACAAAATTACATAAAAAAGAGCCTAGACTTTGACATCTGTCAACAGTTTCGCATATTTTAATCTTTGGTTGAATGGAATCGAAAATGAATGTGATTTCCAGTGTAAACCATATCAAGATTCCGGATTAGACTGTATCGGGTTGCTGCAGAAACTATGTTCAGTGCAGCTGGAGAGCTGTTTTTCGGTGGAAGCATACGTTAGTGAAATCGTTTCTACAAGCCAGAAGCTGAACGATATCGGATTTTATGTCAACGACGAGTGGTTTGTTGTTAAAGGGATTGCCCACTATTTACAAACTTATGATAATGACGATTCGAAGCGGTGGTAATCCATTATATGCCTACAACATTAAAATGAAGTTGCTGCAAGACGTATCAGGACGAGTCTTCTTTATCAAATGCAGCGTTGATAACCAAGAATAAACAACGTGGTAAGAAATCTCAGAGATATATGCGTTGCTTCAATTGTGAAGGTACAGGTCATTTTACATCTGACTGTCCATAAAAAAAAACGGGACAAGAAGTGGAAGTTCAATGTTTTCTACAATCGTGCAGTTGGAACCTCTGATGAATGGTTTGTTGAGTGGTGCAACAGATCATATGACGGCGAATGCACTTAATTTCACCAAAATTATTCCATTCAAAGGAGAAATTAAAACCGCAGACAACAACACAATCAATGTCGTTGGAAAAGGTGAAATTATGTTATTAGCATCGAGTCCAAGAGGCACTAAGAACATAACAGTGCATGATGTTTTGCATGTTCCTGAGTTGGGTGTTAACTTACATACTATAAAGAAAATTATAGAATGCAAAAATAATGTCGAATTGTAAATACAAAGAAGATAGTCAACGCGACAGCGTCTTTAAAGAATGGTCATTATACGTTAGACATCGCAAATCAGCAAAATGCTTATGATTTGTGGCATTGTCAATATGCACATTTGGACATCACATTCCGCGCACAAAAAAATTAGCCCCCTACCTCCACTACACTCCGCGTGGGGGATGGTGCGTTTTCTCAACCGCCGGGTTAACGAGTTCATTTTTACTAGTATACAAATTTTGGATACATAGGGGACATCCCCTGAGCGTCGGTGTGCTTGCAGCATATGCTAATCGTATTGCTCAATATGCAAAAATGTACATTCTTCCCTATTTTTGCAAAATTTTCAAATTTTTGTCAATTTTGACAGTCTTTTGTTTTTTATAAATTTTTAATTTAATTTTGAAAAAATGTGTAAATTTTGATATATGTATATTACTTTTTTTCTCGGAACAATTATATATTTTTGAAGTGAAACTTCTATGTGCGGGTTGTTTTCAAAATCGCGACACGAAATGAGCAGAGCAAGAATGTGAAAAACAAGATTTAGAAGCCCAATATATCATAAACTTTAGAAAACATAACAAAAAATATGCGTGCAACAGAGTACACGCGTAAGAATTGAAACTTCGGCGGCTATTTAAACGCATATAATTTTATTTAACCCTTTCCCACGCTTTCCAACCAAACGATGTACAACCGCATCGTGTGTATACAGTTGATTTACTTAATATAGATTGGTTATTGATCATTTTTTTTATAAACTCGTCGTGAGCTTTTTTATGATGAGGGAAATCAGAATATAAACATTGACTATGTTCAGAGTTCCTCGTATCTTCGTTAGTACTGGATGTTGATGAACGTTGAGAAGAAGTGCTAGATTGTTGGTCAATAACTCTATTCCGCAAAACCCTTTGCCGCATTCTGCAATCGCGACAACGCTCTGCTGATGTTTTAGAATAATTAATAAGAGAAATCAGTAAATATAAATTTTACGAAGTAAAATCCATTTCTCCATTTCTTTTCGATCCATTTAAAATTTGTATTTACATTTAATGATGCAAGTGAACACGTGTTCCTTTTCATTCATAGAAACTCTACCGGGCTTTGTATGCGCGGCTTTATTCGCGTTGATTGAACCTATTGACCCGAATGTACACATGTAAATTAAAGATGTTTCATTTATATTATTTAAGAAATGAATTTAAGAAATCTAATGTTTCTTTTGAATTAATTAATTCATTACCAAACAAATCCTAAAAACAATTCATGAATAGTATTCATTGAAAATTGGCTTCATTTGAAATTTACAAAGTGTATAATGCGAGAAAAGCATCATACGCATAAGCATGAATAACTTCGAGCGTCTCATAAAATGTTTCCTTTTACTCAGAGCAGGGTTGCCGAATGCACTACAATCGAAATGTTTCACTTCACTTTGGATCCAAACACTACGGCACTCCACTTTTTCGGAAAACACTTCACTTTGCTATACGCAGATTTTTTGGAAATTTATATCTAATTTTGTCGCGATTTCGCAAATTAAGTATTGGTCATCACCAAATGACTAGTTTTTGGCTAGTTTTTGGGGACTTGGACTATAAATCATGAAATCACTTCACCACACTCCAGAACACCGATGTAAAATGACCTTGCACTTCGCTCAAAAGTTCTGTCGCGGCAAACCTGACTCAGAGTGTGTGCCTAATGTCTAATGTCGCAGTATATCTTTGTATATATAGTGTCTCTGCTCATTTCGTATCGCGACCTTGAAAACAACGGGCCCATAGAAGTTTCACTTCAAAAAAATATTGGTGAGTTGTTAAATGTGTACGTCCTCAAATGTTCTGTGTTAAAATATCATGATAAAACAATGAATTACAACATTTACAAGGAGGAAGAGATTAAAAAATCCGAACATATCTTCATTCTCAAGCATGTATGTACATATGTGTATGTATTACAAACTGTTGCAAATGGTGCCACTTTTTATTGTCGCCCCGCAATTTTATTATGTAAAGCCCATTTCTACAAAAGCCGCTGAATAGTTTATTGGAAACTTTAATTTAAAACATTCATACTTTATAAAAATCTTTCAACTAAATTTAAGTAAAAACAATTTTGGGAAGTAGATCTACTTTGATTGAAATATAGTGTGAACCCTGGTGTGAAATAGTTAATGCTATACAAGCGATTGTTCTCTGTGAAAATATAATTTCAAAAAGCATAAAATACCACTTTTACATGTTGTAACACATTCAACTTCCCCAAAAAGAAAAATATACAATCGAATTTCTTAATAAATTAAATCACCCTGGATTACCAGAACATTTTATGTCACTAAAAGTAGGAGCTCATATAATGTTGCTGCGGAACTTTAGTCCCCTAAAGTAGACTGTATGTACAATATATGGACAATGGTAATTTTATTAAACTTGCCATCCGATAAACATTGTATTCCCTGTATATCGCAATAAGTACTTGAATCTGAAAAGACACAAGAAATAAAGGAGGTAAGTATTATTTCGGAAGTTTCAGAATCAAATTTTTAGTTTTTTTTCAGAGGGAGAAAAAAAATTATATTTTATATCTCCATAGCAAGACGCGTGCGCTCAATCCTTTACATTGCTTTGACATTAACAATATTTGTAAATAAATTTAATTAAAAAAGTTCAAAAATGTTGAGTTTGGGTAATATTCGAAGACTTTAGTTGTACACTGTATGTTATGTATCCAAAGGTTTCAAGACCGTGACCGAAAATCTAGTAACAGACATCCAGGGTACATTGAGAGGATAGAGAAAAAATTTCTCACGACTCGCGATAACGATTAATCCCGCCATTTTATGTAGAAGGTGATGCATATTCGGATCCACCAATCACTGATCGCTATGGAACAACATAGCCGCATGCACCAGCTCTTATATATATGGTCGGAAGAATGCATGCCCAGCACCTTGAATATCCTGCAAAAAATAATGTGAGATTAAAAAAATAAGAAATAAAATGATTGGTCTTTACGCGGGTTTGACCTAGCTACTCGCAATCGTTGGTGTTGTGCGTTTGTTATGTTTTACACTTTGCTTTGTCGGTTGACGCTAAGTTGTACTAGCAGCATAGTGCGCATTGGGAAGTACGTCTCCGAGCCCTTCGATACCAAATGAGGTCTAAGATAATATAGTGTGACTTCTTCTACTTGATGCTGGAGAAAATCATAAGAATTGCAGGACAGAACCGGCCCGCACTATTTTCAACAAAAGTGTTATGCTGCTTGCGCGAAACACACGCTCTATAACTCTCTCATCATACCAGTCTGGCTTTCCGGTCTGGCTAATTAAATTTTTATATTAATAAATCAAATATTTCAACTTCATTAACTTTTTTTTAATGTTTAGAGAGAAAAAAAAGATGAATTTAAAAAGTAAAAATATTTCTTTAAAAAATGTTTTGTGTTGGAAGAACTACCATAAATTCGAATAAATTTCAATTAACCCTAGAAAGGTAATCTGCGTCGATTCGACGTATACTGCATATATTTTTTCAATTCTTTCCTTTCTGTCTCTAGGTACAGATATCGTTCACAGTTTTCTCTTCCAGTCTATGCACTTTTTAGTCTTGAGTAGCGCTGAGTAACGGGTCTTTTAACGGCTATATATATCACTCCAATACGTCCATTCGACGTAGATTACCTTTAACCCTAGGATGGGCAACACACTCGGAGGCGCTAACATAACCTACTGGGCCTGAAGAGGCCCATTCGAATAAATCGATAGTTTGTACCTTTTATTGCATGCTACTTCGTAGATATGTGTGCTATTAATATCCTACGATATCTTATATATGATCTCTTATATATTGTATATACTTTTGGCATATATTTGTGCATAGTTAGTCCTTCCAAAAAGGATAATATGAAAGGATAATAGTATAAAAATATATTTTTTTAATTTTATTTATTAATCTAAATATGCATAAGTATGTATAAGAAAATGAATAAAACTAAAAAATTCGGACTACACTATAAATTCGGAGAACAGTCATTTCATATAGCATGTGTTCTAAGTGTGCTATGTAAAGACACCTGATCCTGCAGTTAATGTAATCAGACACAGCAGCGTAAAAAACGAACAAAGAAACTCAAAGACGTTAACGACGATTTCATGAAACCGAATTAAGCGATTTCGTCACAGTTATCTCAAGATTTTTTAAATAAACCTCCAACCGTTTGGGATGAGCTCGACGACTACAAAGAAACTGTAAAAATAGTCCAGAAGTTGAGAATGGTGAACGATACGACAGAAAGAGGAGTGAAGATGGTCCAAGACTAAAAACGAGAGTCTCTACCGGAATGAAGAGGAGTTTCAAGATTTATTATTAGTCATCGCCAATTACAAGAAACAATTTTCAACAAGCGAGAAGAACCAAATGGTCTAAATTTTATATAATTTTTTGGTATATCTTTCATGGCATCAATAGCAGTATTTAATTCATGAAATCCCATTTTGATGAGTTTTTTGTATGGAGACACACAGATAGGGATTAGGTATGAATGGGTGAAGTGTCGGGGGTTGGAAAAAATTTGGACCTGGTTATACATTTGACTCCTCTACGAGTCATGCCGGGGGTTTTTTTCTAGATTTTTATTAATTTTTGAGTTTTTGTATGGAGACCCCCAGAAGGGGAGCAGATAGGGGGTAGATATGTATGGGTGAAATGTTGGGGGTAATAAAATAATAGGACCTCATAATACAATTGAGCTCCGTAGGACTAACTCCTGGATAGTTAGTGAGTTTTTGTAATGTATGAAAAATTAGCATTTTGTATGGGGACCTCCAGAAGGGAGACAGATAGGGGGTCGGTATGTATGGGTGAAATATTAGGAGTTGAAAAATAATAGGACCTTGTAATACATTTGACCCGAGTCATTTGTCACATTTGTCACATCAGAGTCACATTTGTACGAGTCTTCCCGGAGAAGCTATGAACGATTTATGTGAAAAGTTTCCAAAATTGGACCACTTTGGGGCCGATGCGCTACATTTTTACCGCGAATAAGTGAACAAAAAAGTGTATTGTGTTTGATATGACAAAATCGCTAAATTCGGTTTTCATGAAATCGTCGTTGACGGCTTTGAGTTTCATTGTTAGTATTTTACGCCGCTGATGTCCTTCATCAATGGGAATTTCTTCTTCAGACGACGGGTAATTTTCTCTGGCTGTTCGCTTTCTTCCTTCTCTTCAGAAATGACGCGGAGGGCTTTTAAAATTTTTTTCGTAGTTTTCGTTGTCACATTTGAATCACAAAAGGCGAGTGCAATGGCCTCGTCTGACAGATACCATGTATGTCCAACGAATTTACACAAAACGTTTTTGGACCATTCTTTATCAATTACACCATAGTTGACGATTGATTTCATAAAATCCAAATCTTGGTTTGAAGCACGATCGGCTCGGAACCAGGCTTAAGCGTAGTGCAGTACTATAAATATTCACACATCACGCAAACCATTCAGTTCACGTGCCGTCATTTTGAAATGTTGTCTGTACAAAAATATTTTGAGACTGTATATTCCTTTAGCTATCCAACTAGCATGGCTGACAGGTCCAGGTGAACGTACAGAAAATTTTCAGAGATTCTCTCCAGGGAACAAATCATTCAGTTCTCGTTCCGTAATTTTCAGGTGAACGTACAGAAAATTTTCGAAGATTCTTTCCAAAGAACAAAAGAATGAGCTGTAGGAATTCTTCGTAATCAGAAGCAAATGGTCCTTTTATATAACTTTTTGGTATATCTTTTATATAAATATCTTATATATAAAGTTTAACTTTAATATAACTCAATAGCAGTATATAATACATGTCAGTGGTCACAAGCCATAACCGCCTAAGTCGAGTTAAAACAAAAATTGAGATTTTAGTGCCATCGTGCTTAGCGTGTCTAAATCTATTTGCTAATTTAATCTAATAAT
The DNA here is from genome assembly GCA_017309665.1 of Coelopa frigida. Classification (NCBI taxonomy): domain Eukaryota; kingdom Metazoa; phylum Arthropoda; class Insecta; order Diptera; family Coelopidae; genus Coelopa; species Coelopa frigida. The sequence goes on from CM029562.1 coordinate 20,290,385, forward strand.
ATAATTTTTCATGTTTGTATCTTTTTTAGACTCCTTAAAAAATTTAAAAAAGAAACACCTAGCCCCATAACATTTAATGTAGTTAATTTGAAACTTTAAACTGCAATCCTGAAAATTTTGAAAAACAGACCTAGGCGGTTATGGCTTGTGACCACTGATGTAATCCCACATTTATGACTTTTTTGTATGGGGACCCCCAGAACGGGATCAGATAGGGGGTGAAATGTTGTGGTAACAAAATTATAGAACATGGTAATACATTTGAGCTCCGTAGCTCCTAACTCCTGGAAAATTTAGTATGGGGACCTCCAGAAGGGAGGCAGATAGGGGGAACCTGGTAATACATTTGACCACTCTACGAGTCTTCCCGGAGAAGCTATGAACGATTTATGTGAATGTGAAAGTTTTCCAAAATTGGACCACTTTGAGGCCGATGCGCTACGTTTTACCCCCATCGGATCGGAAAAGAACTTGGCTCAATATTTGCAAGTGCAAGCTATCAATATTGCAGTATTATACAACACTAAAACTCCAAAACAACTCCATACAACACTAAAACCAGGCTATTAAATACTCTCGCAGGCAAGCTCCTTAAATATGTCAGTCTAGTATACTGAAATTGAACCCCAGGCGCCATCTGTTTTCCTAATTAGCACTGTAGCCGAGACATAAGGTGAAATGCTAGGCCTAATTATTGCGTTCTTCAACAATTCCTCAGATATATACTGAACTTCAGTTTTATTCGTATATGAAAGTCTCATAGCGCCGCAGTGAAACGGTGTGCCGTCAGTCAGATTTATTTTCATTATCGCATTATACGGTTCTACGGGAACACTAGCCGGAGGGCAGAAATACGTCAAATTAACTACTTTCTCTAACCTATCCCTTTGATCAGTGCTCAGCTCTTGGTTAACATCCACCACTACACCAGAATCTCTCTGAAGGCCCTCAGCACTATGGTTTGCCAACCCTTTCCCTAACCTTTACTACTCCGTCGGTGTCCCCGTAACTCTATTTCCTTACCTCCTTGCTCCAACCAATCAATCACTAAACCACTTCTCCGAATATTATGAGAATCAATCACACTGTTTACATCTTGATTTTCTAACTTAAGGATCTTTTTGTTTAAACTTAAAAGAATAACTTATAGAATAACCAAGAATGAGTGTGTTATAACAACTCCTCAAACCTTGACCCGACATAAGGCCTGGCCATAAGACTTCAAAACAACGTTACCTATTCCCCTTAACTTGGTTGGTTGTAACTCATTGCCACTCCGGCATTGCAGACTTTCTAGTGATACTCCTCGGGCTACCCGTACCCGAATTAAAAAGAGCTGAGAATTTTACAAAATTAGTGTGATTGTTCCTCAAAGTAATAAAGGCAAAACTTACCATCTGCATAGCATCAACCGCAACCATTATACGGGCCTCATCCTCGGATAGTCTTGTACCGCTGTCCGGTAACAAGTTTCCACCTAGTGCCGCCATCACATTTCGCTTCCGAGGACACATATAATGCAAATGCCCCAGCTGTCCACACTTAAAACAAGACCCATGTGGCTGCCTCGGTTTGGGACACTGGAACAGGTAGTGTCCAAACTGGGAAAAATTGTAGAACCTCACTTCCTCAGGTCTGGTCACAGCAGCTTTCTCTCTTCTCACTGGCTTAAGGGCAATCCCTGGTCTGATATACCTCGGGCTTCAAGTGCTATCCTTGGCCGCAGTTTCTCGTACTTTTCTAACAGCAGTTAGAGAGTTGGTCGCCTGGTAAAGCATAGTAACCAGCTACGATTTATCATTTAGGTAATCCTGCATTAATTGTATCAACCAATTTCCTCTCCGGGATGTGTGCCCTATCTACCAATACTTTCATCTCAATTACATATCGCTGAATTGTTTCATCAGGTTGCAGTTTATGACTTCGAAGTGGTTCATAAAGTGCCCATATGGTCTGACGCTTACCGAATTCAACCATCAATACCTCATTGAACTCATCATAGGTGGAAACTGCCACCGTACGAATAAATAGCTGTGCTATTCCAGTCAGCAGTCTACGCACGACCACCAACCGGTTCCTCTCACTGTACCTTACTAACTCCAGAGCATCTTCTAAGTCTAAATACCACTTTTCATTATCAACCGCTTCATCACCGCTAAATTTTCCCATCATGTCCTCTATGGTGGTGATGTCAAATGGCAATTCTATGTGGAATTGGCTCTGCAGCGATTCGACTTCACTCCTCAGTTGCAGCAGCTCATTTTGTTTATTCTGGAATTCTATATCTAGCTTCAGTGCAGTTAGCATCAGAACCAAGTGCATCAGTAGGTTCTTCGGTGGCCGCAATTGCAGCAATTGTTTTTTTTTTCTTTGATAATATGTATCCAGGTATAGGGAATCTTCAAAAGCAATTGTGGCCCAAATGTGTGTGTGTGGTATCGGAGGTGGACACTTCAATGGTGGTGACCGCAGAGTTAGGGACCTCAGTTACGGCCGTATCCGATTTTACAGCAACTTCTATCGGAAGGGAAACTATCTCCTCCTCTTGATTATGTCTAGCCAAAGTCTCATACATCGTGCGCAGCTGCACCGCGGTACTCCGGGAACACGACAACAGCTTCCGTAAGAGCCTCAATAAGCTCTGCTTTCGTTGCACGACGTGATTGCATAATTTTTCACTATTTTATTTTTAATTTCTATGGCCGGATGGTATCCACTGATATTTATCTGAGATTTAATATATCTTTATTCAGAACCATGTGATGTGATTCACAGCAAAGATTAAAAGATGGAAACTCTTGACAGATGTCAAATCCTCGGCTCTTTTTTATGAGATTTCGTTCACACGAATTGTGTCCATGAGTACACCTAAATAATGTCAATTTTATAAGGCCAGACCATATCTTGTAATTAAGAATGGGGATATTTTATTCAGTTATTGGGCATTTTTTTCTTTTTTGGATGGTTTATTCAATAAATGTAAAATTATATATATTTCCAATAATATTGTTAATATTAAAATAATATCATTAAAATTAATATTTTGATTTGCAAATTCAATAGCAACAGACGAATTATTTCAAAAATGTATAAAAACTGCAAGTATAATAGTTTATGAGTATTAAATTCACAAAACATAACTATACATTTAGTTTTTTTCACATGTTTTCTTATAAAAAATTACCATAACAAATAAGAATTCAGAGATTGGGAAATCCAATTTCCTCACAGTGGCATCACAAAAACAATGCGTGGTGAAAAAAATCACAGCTGTTTGAATTAAATTATTTCATTTTCTGAAATTAAATTTCTCGAAAAATACCAATTTTTAAATTCTATTTTTGGGGCTAAAATACCATATTTAACAAAAGTTCAAATCTAAAACTTGATACGAAAATTTCTTTTATGGAAGAAATGGAATATATTGCAGTAAACTTTCTTATTACTAATATATCAAATTGAAGTTTCTTATGAATATGAAGAAGAAGAACAAGAGTCAAAACAAAAATGACATTTGTCGGCAATTAACATTTGAGGCGAACTAACATTTGAGGTCTACTAGAGTTGAATATGGGGTCTACTAGAGTTGAATATAGGGTCTACTAGGGTTGAGTTTCTGTTTTGTCTGCCGTGAATTGTTGGTATGTCACACACACCATCAGACAATTTCACAACCACATTGATGCGAAATTTCGAGTTTCTTATAATCATTTTAAAGAAGAACGGAAACACTCGATTCGGGTTAACTTTGTGTGTTCCATAATTCCACACGTTCGCTACATACACACAGGGTGTACCATGTTTACAAAAATGAAATACATTTCTTGATTAATACGATTACATAACAAATAAAATATTTTATAAAAATTAATATTAATAAAAAAATTTTCTAAAAATAAAAATTTCAATTTAATAAATTTGAAGTGTTAGTAAATGTTTAATAGTTATCAATTTTTAATTTTGTTGAAATGTTTTATAATGTTTTAACTTTTAATATGTTAATAAATTTTACATTGATTACAAATTTTAATTTTTTAATAATTTTTGCACTTTTACACCTTAACAATCAGGTGAATATGACTAAATTAATCCCAACACGCGTCCATTCATATAATTCCTATTCAGTGCCACATCAATACGTAATCTTGGCCAAATTGAGAAAATTTAATTTCTTTGGAAATACTACATTCGTGATCTTCCGTATATTTGGATGTGATTGAAATTTTATATAGTTGTGCGTTGGTTATTTGGGGACCTTTTGAAAATCAAAATATATTTATCGGTTTGAACGGCATTTGAAGACCGAAGCTCGAATTTTTTCATCATTCAATATATGCACGCCCGCGCCTGCTGTTCACGTGTCTTGGTGGTTATCTGAACCACATGTGTCTCAGAATCAGACTCGTGGCAACATTTGTACAAAATTATGAGTATTCCAACTTTCCCAGGGCCACAGAAGTACAATAGATTTAATCTTAATTTGGAAAATTATTTATCCCAATCTGACCTGGCATCGTGGCATTCTGAAAGTCAATACTAAGAATAGTTGAATTGCAGAATAAAATTACATTAATTTCCGTTCACACTACGTTTCGTGATCCTCGATGAATTAGTTTTACCTCCGATTTACCAATATTCACTCAGTATAGCTTAAGATATCATGTAACTTGTTCTCTTTTCTTCTAAAATGAATTTATATAATAATGTATTTAAAGTAATCAAGTTAGAATGGAAAAGGGGAGAATTTTTTGATTTAGATATAGTTGCAACAACAATTTACCAGCTACCGACAGCTGCAACAGGCCTGATGCATCGATCCAACCATATGATATTTAAGATATAGAATTTATTTAACTTTGAATATATTGTACTGTACTATTTAAACTACCTATGCTAACGTAAAGAAAACTTTACTCTAAACTTAACATCTAAAACAAAACACTAGCAAGTTGTTGCAATTAAACAGATGATCGTAGAAGAGTTCTCTCTGTTAATTAGTTAGCACTGTGTCACTTGCACCCTAAGCACAGTCAAGGCCACTGCTTGCTAATTAACTTTGTATCAATTGATGAATTTTAAAAATAATGTGTACTTAAACTAAATATGGAATAAAAGTTGTTATTTGAAGTTAACATGACCGACCACATAGTTTAACATTTCTTTATCGAGTTCTTCTATTATTAATTTAATAGTCGAGAGAACATGGTACGGTGGGTAAAGAGAGAGAGCGAGAGATCGTGCCATCTGATCTCTCACCAGATATGAAAGAGATAGGAATGTCTGAGAGCACTGTTGAAACTGTTGGTACATTTGTATCAAATTGGTACATTTTTTTCGATTGGTACAATGGTACAACTGTTTTTGATTTGGTACATTTTTAACAGAATTTGTTTTTTTGAAAAAATCCTTTTTAAATGACAATTGAATGACAACCATCCAAGAAAACTCCGTAGAGATTGGCAACACTAGTGTTTGATGACAGAAAGAGATAAATGACAATTTAAGTCACAGAGAATAAATATAAAATTAAATATTAGACATTTTTATTTGGAATTATTGAAAAAAGTTCAAATGATTTGATTTAGAAAGAGAAGATTTAAAAAAACTTATTGATTATCATAACACGTTCACAAATTTTAACAAAACAAAATGCTTCAATATTACAATTGATAAATATTTTTAATAATTTAATCGAATGTGATCCCGATATTATCATACCATAATTTAAACTTTTACAGCTTTCTAATATTTGGACAGAAAACAGTTCAGGAGTAGCTCAATTTTGAGAAGGAAGGTATAATTTCATAAATGGTTTGGGAGAAAATACTTTTAAAGAATTAACTAAATTTGTGAATAATCTATTGTACTTTCCTCATAACTCAGCAGCTGCCTAAGATTTTGATTTGAGTTTAACCCTAGGATGGGCAACACACTCGGAGGCGCTAACATAACCTACTGGGCCTGATGGGGTCCATGCGATTAAATCGAGAGTTTGTACCTTTTATTGCATGCTATTGTGTAGATATGTGTGCTATTAATATCCTACGATGTCTTATATATGATCTCTTATATATTGCATATGTTTTTGGCATATATTAGTACATAGTTAGTCCGCCCGAAAGGATAATATGAAAGGATGATAGTAAAAAATATTTTTTTTTTATTTTATTTATTTTATTTATTAATCTAAATATGCATAAGTATGTAAAAGAAAATGAAATAAAACTATAAATTCGGTCTACACTATAAATTCGGAGAACAGTCATTTCATATAGCATGTGTTCTAAGTGTGCTATGTGAAGACACCTGATCCTGCAGTTAATGTAATCAGACACAGAAGCGTAAAAAAAACGAACAAAGAAACTCAAAGACGTTAACGACGATTTCATGAAACCGAATTAACCGATTTCGTCACAATTAGATTTTTGTGACGATAAGATTTTTTAAATCAACCTCCAACCGTTTGGGATGAGGTCGAAGACTACAAAGAAGCTGTAAAAATTGTCCAGAAGTTGAGAGTGGTGAACGATACGTCAACGAGAGTCTCTTCCGGAATGAAGAGGTGTTTCAGGATTTATTATTAGTCATCGCCAATTACAACAACAAGAACACAAGAACCACAAGCAAGAAGATCCAAATGGTCTAACTTTTATATAACTTTTTGGTATATCTTTCATAGCATCAATAGCAGTATTTAAGAAAGCCGAAGTTGAGAAATTGAACTTCCAACTCTAAATAACTTAATGTTATCTAATAGCATGTTCACACTGAACTGATTTTCAGCCCAAAATCGATATTGATATTCAGCGATCATCAAGAGATTTATGTATATTTATGTAATGTCGCCAAACGAAATCTGACATTATGAAAATTAATTTTATCGTGTGAACGGCTTTTTTGAAAATCTGATTTTCAGTTCAGGCTCGTATAAACGCACTATAAAGAGCTGTATGTAGAAGGAAAATAACTTCATTATATTTGGTTGGCAAAAGATACATACTTAAATACAAATATTTACAAACTTTTATTATAAGCATACATATGTAATAGTTATTAGAACTATTTATAATACTTTTAAAGTACAAATATATATTGACTGAATATTATAATATTGTTTAAACCATTAAATATGATTTTTGTTATGTTCACTTTTTTTGAAGGAAATTAAATGTGTTTTTTGTTGTTAAATAAATTAATTGTTATTAGAATACTTTTTTTTCTAATAAATCTGTTAATAACAAAAATTGGTAAATTTTTTTAATTTTTGGTACATTTTTCCTACATTTTGGTACAGAAAAAAATGTTGAAAGTGGCAACCGTGTCTGAGAACAGTTTGTTGTAGTTTCCGTGTTTCCCAAACTATCCGTCCGTCTAAGTCATATTTATCCTCCTGAACTTTGTTTTGATTTAGTTAAGCACGTTAAGCCGAAAACATCCCGACATAGAATCATTACATTCTCATATGCGCGCACGCATTGTGAAGAGTCCTCAAAACACATATACATACAGTGGCTCACACCTTAAATAGTGCAGTCGTGTGTTTTTTTAGAAAACGCTAAATATTTTGGTATTTGTTAATATATTGGGGAAATAAAATGCACATCCGCTTTAAAGGATTAATTTTTATTTATGTTTAAATTAAATTTTTAAAAAGTATCCATAACAACTCATTTTAAAACGATAAACATAAAAAAAATCGAGGAAAATACTGCTTAAATGATGCACTGAAATTATCCGTTCATAGCGACAAAATAACGGTACAAAATTTTAAATCCAGTATGAAGATCGATCGAGCAACGTTGCTTTTTACGTCTATAAGTTTTGAGAAAAGTATTTTCGCGATGGGACGCCATACCAGCATTGAAAAGCTCGAAATAGTTTTAAAACACTTTAAAGCGGGCAAAAGCCAACGGAAAATAGCAGAAATTGTGGATCTAAGCTCATCGACCGTGCAACATATAATAGAAAGATTTATAAAGAAAATCGCGTCGAAAACAAAGGTAGATATGTGGCAAACAAAATTTTTACCGATAAGGAAAGCCATTGTGAGAGAATTTAAGGTGGAACCACATTTAAGCGCACCTAAAACCTTGTTGATTTGGAACTGTCCCCACATTATAAAAACACCTGTACAGTCACCAGACTTGAATGTAATTGAAAACTTGTGGTTAAAACTTGAGATAGAAATACCGGAAGCACTACTAAAACTCTAAAAATATTTGGTTTTTTAATGTATAAATTAATATAATCACACTGCATCATTTAAGCTGTGATGTCATTTTCCTCTATTTTTTATGTTTATCGTTTTAAAATGAATTGTTGTGGATAATTTTTTTTTAAATTTTAGTTAAAAGTAAATAAAAATTGATCCTGTAAAGCGGATATGCATTTTATTTCCCCAATATATAAACAAATACCAAAATATTTAGCGTTTTCTAAAAAAAAAACGACTGCATCATTTAAAGTGTGAGCCACTGTACAAAGCAACGAACCAACAAAAACTCAAGCATCGCGCAGTCAAAACACGCAAACCAATGCACAAACAAAACTAGTAAAAGCGTTTACTGCAAACTGCAGCCAGAGTACCTCTTTATGTGAATTTTACTTAAGGCGATTATTTTTTGAATATAATCGTACAACTTTGAAGAGAATGCTATATTACTCAATATTTTTTGGTTAGAAATCGAATATCCTTTTTCTTAGAAAGGATCTAATACATAAAAACATAATTAGATATATGAAGATTATATCGGTAGGAGGGGTGGTTGATAACCGATTTCTTTTAATTTTATCATGAGATGTGTTAATTATATGCTGACGTAGGCGAGTCCATCTGGCGATATCTATTTTAGAAATGTTGATAGTTACTGATCAGGCACA
>CM029562.1:20299364-20352344 GCA_017309665.1 Coelopa frigida
GTGTTCTGCTTTTGCTACAAATTTGGAAAACTTTAAAATTTTCTAATTTCTCGCAAAACTTTTCCAATATATTTTTACACATAAACCTTAAGGAAACTAAGACGAACCTTTTTTGAGAAGAAACCATGAAAATCGGTTTAGCCGTTCTCGAGTTTTATCGTCCGTAACATAAATGGCAACTCATTTTATATATATAGATAGACTAGCGCACCGGGGTCGTTTCGCTCCTCCGGTTTGCCTGGTCCACCCAGGCGATAGCTCAAAAACTCGTGAAGTATGCTTTGAAAGGTTCTGATTGGACTGGATTGGAAGGATATATCAATTATCGAAGATTTCAAATTATTCAAGTTATGTGTCAGTTATTTAATTATCGAATTGGTTAATAATGTTTATGCAAATTTTGTGGTAGTCAGAATATGATGTCAAAATTTCACCCCGAAAATCTGACAAACGGTTTGGCAGTCCATACGGAATACAATTTTTTTCAGTTTTGAAACTCTTATTTCTTCAGTGGATTTGAGGGTATATTATTTAGTCGAAATCTTTCAAAAATTATTAAGATTTGTATTGGATTTATACTTGATATTGAAAAAACGGTGTTAACGATTTAAATGATTTTATTGAACTGACTGAAAAAATATATTTTGAGAACAAAATGAAAATTGTGATTGATAAACAAATCTTAGAAAACCTATTTCAAATGTTTACAGTTTAAAGTTTAATAGTTATATGAGTTGCTTATTTGTTGTTTTTTTTTTTTTTTTTTTGTAAATATTCTTTTATTTGCAATCTATTTAAATAATAATAAGCAAATTTGATTACATAAATTTAACAGAGTTATTTTGAACTTCATTAAGTCCAAAAATACAATGAACATATTTAAATGAACATTAACAACAACTTAAATATAAAATAATAACAAACTTGAAATAGCTATATGTACATACTTATTATCTAAATGGTAAATCTAGTGTATGATATCTTTTAAGTCTTTTAATTTCATTAGTATCATCAAGAAGTCTTATAGCTAGAGTATTGGTGTGATTACTAAGTCTAATAAGGTATCTTGCGCTGAAGTTATTTATTTCTTTTTTAACAAAAGAGACATTGAGATCTTTATGGATTTGAATGTTTGTGACAAACCAAGGTGCATTAGTAATTTGCCTTAATATTTTGGATTGAAAACGCTGTAAAATTTCAATATTTGAATTACTTGCTGTACCCCATAATTGAATTCCATATGTCCATACAGGTTTCAGTATGGTTTTATAGAGCAGTAATTTATTATTAAGACTTAATTCAGATTTTGGATTAAGTAACCAGTACATTCTTTTGGATTTCAAATTAAGCTGGAGACGTTTAGCTTTAATATGATTTTTCCACGTTAGCCTCCTATCGAGATGCAGTCCTAGATATTTAATGCTGTCACAATTCGGAATTTCAGAGTTATTTAGAAATACTGCAGGGCAGTTTCCTTTTTTTAAAGCGAAAGTTACATGAGCCGATTTTGAAGTATTTATTTTAATATTCCACGTTGTTAACCATAACTGAATTTTGTTGAGTGCAGATTGAACTAGACTAGAAGCCACAGTTGCAGATTCATTTGAAGCAAGTACAGCAGTGTCATCAGCATATGTAGCTGTAGTTACCAAATCTGTTATAGGCATGTCTGAAGTAAAGATCGTAAACAGAACCGGTCCTAAGACACTGCCTTGTGGCACACCTGCTCTTATTTGCTTAATATCAGATGTTTGATCATTGATTTTAACATAAAAACAACGATTTTCTAAGCTTTTGTTGAATTCCAATACTTCCCCTCAAAGAGCATCTCATATTAAAACCAATCCAAACTTATTGATGCATTTGTTATGCTTAGGAGCTGATAGTCCCTTTGTAAGAACGTCAGCTGGCATTTCATCGGTAGGTAAGTATTTGATATCAATAACTCCATTTTCCACAGATTCTCTTACAAAATGATGTCGAATGTCAACGTGCTTAGTTCGATTGTGAAATACAGGATTCCTGCTCAGTAATCCAGCGCCTTGATTATCGTTGAAAATTGTTGTAACTTTTTGTTGACCTAAAATTTCTGATAGAAAGCGTGTTAAGTGTATAGCTTCCTTTGTTGATTCTGAAAGAGCCATGTACTCTGCTCGTGCTTGACATTGCTACTGTTCTCTGCTTACGTGATTCCCAGCTAATTGCTGCATTTGCAAAATTAAACACATACCCAGTGTAAGATATTTGATGCCCAATCCGCATCAGCATAGCCAACTAAACTTTTCTTAGATTTTCTGAATTTTAAACCAAAATTCTCTGTTCCTTTTAAATACCGTAATACTCTTTTTGCTGCTATCCAGTGCTGTTTTCCATAACTTGAATTATATTGGCTTAGAACACTTACCGCATGTGAGATATCGGGTCGAGTTGAAACAGCTAAATACATTAACGAACCGACAAGATTTTGATATGGTAATTTTTCAATCTCTTTTTTCTCATCTTCAGTTTCGGGGCATGTATTTTTGGACAGCTTTTCGTTCGGGTTCATAGGAGTTGCAACAGGTTTACAATCTTCCATATTGAAACGTTTCAAAATACTTCGTACATATTTTATTTGCGACATTGTTATTTCGTTGGTTTCTTGATTTTGCTTAAATTCAATTCCTAGGCAGAAATTCAGTAATCCCAAATCTTTCATCTCAAATGCTTTGGCCAATTCTATTTTTAATTGATTTAATTTACTCTTGCTATTAGATGCAACTATCAGATCATCTACATATATTGTAACAAAGAATGTCGTCCCCATTTTTGTACATGTACACACAGGGATCTGACTTCAGGGGTTCTAATTCGAGTTGCTTCAATTTGTCATCCAGCTTCTTATACCACTGCCTACCTGATTGTTTAAGACCGTAAATCGCCTTCTTAATAAGACAAACTTTATCTTCATTATAAATTTGTGCTTCATCTTCGTTAAGTATTTCGTTCAATCCATATGGAACTTTCATATAAATTTCTTCATCAATGTCTCCATTCAAGTATGCGCTTACGAAATCCAGCTGATGCACTTCTAGTTCTAATTCAACAGCAAGTGCCATAATAAGACGAATAGATCCGATTCTTGCTACTGGAGCAAATGTTTCGTTGAAATCGATTCCTGGTTTTTGAGTAAAACCTTTAGCGACTAACCTGGCCTTGCGTCGATCGATTGAACCGTTTGCTTTGTACTTCGTTCGTAGGACCCATTTGGAATCAATTAATTTCTTTTCCTTCGGCCGATTTACAACTTTCCAAGTACCGCTTCTTTTCAGAGCTTCGAATTCTATGACCATTGCCCTTCCACTCATCGACTTCGGGGCTTGAAAATGCTTCTTCGATTGTTTGAGGATCACCTTGCTCAATTAAATTTGCTATATTATCTTCTTCATTTTCGTTAACTAATTTTTTATCGATTCCTGGTAACATACAGTACAATTTCTTTGGTCTTCCCTTTTTTCCGGTAAGAATCTTTTTCGGTCTCCCTGGTCTTTTCCAAATAGGTGGAGTGCTAAATTCTTCAACTTCCACTTGTTCATAAACGTCATTACATATGGATTCATTTGGGTTTCTTCTTTTTTCTTCAGTTGTGCCATACTCTATGTTGCACATTAGATCCTTTTTGAAAATTTCGTCATCAATAAATTCTGTGTAGTTATTTTCCTTTTGGTAATTGTTTGTAAAAGTAACATCTCTGCTTCGAAAATTTTTCTCACTTCTGGATCCCAAAGCCTGTATGCTTTTGACTTCACGGAGTATCCCATGAAAATACATGCTTTCGATTTTGGTTCAAATTTTCCTTTTCCCTTCTTTTTGTCCAGCACATACGTTGTGGTTCCAAATTTTTGGAAATAGCTGACTATTGGAGTTCTCCCCGTCCATAACTTAAATGGCGTAGAAGAGATTTTGGAAATGCTTCTGTGTCTGCTTCCCCTTGATGCACCTTCACAGACTGGTAAATTTTCGGATGGTTTAATGTTAATTCCAATTACTTTTCTCTCTCTTATTATATCTTTTAAGTCATTTATATTAAGATGACCAAATCGCTCATGCCAATCTTGTAATAATGAAGAGAATTTAAATCGATCATTTTTCTTGTTATCAAAATTATCATATTTCTTATTTTGATATTTCATATTTCTTTTGACATCACCTGCGTTTCGTTTTCGTGCTTCAAATTCTTCTAATAACTTTACTTTTAGAACTTCTGAATTTGGTAATTTTTCTTGCGTTTCAATAGCAATTCGAAAAGATTCGTATTCATCTGGAATGCTGTAGAGTAATAGGACAGTAAGTAACTCGTCAAATATGTCTAACTCCATTTCCTTGATCTTGTCAACGACATCGAAAACTTTCGGATATGATCCCTTATGTCATCTCCATTTTTAATTTTCATTAAAATAAGCGGCTTCAGAATCATCGCTTTTCGGGCTGGTCCTTTCGACTGAAAAATATTATGTAATTTTTCCCAGATTTCCTTGAAAGTTATGCAATTTCTTATTTGCTTCAATTCTGTGGGAGAAATAGTTAATATTAAATCAGATTTAGCTTTTGCATCTTGCGATTCCCATTCTGCTACTTTTGCTGGTGGTTCGGTTGGTTTTTCACATTTTCCGCATACATAATTCCATGTATCATTTTTGATAAGCATGATTCCACTTGAATCTTCCACGTATCAAAGTTGTCCTTTCCTAGTGGTTCAATTTTAATACCGCTAAAACTCATTTTGAATTTATTCTTCTATCTTCCGCAGTGGAAGCGTGCTGGGCCCATACCTATTGAATTTATACTTGATATTCAAAAACGGTGTTAACGATTTAAATTAATTCTTTTATTGAACTGACTGAAAATATATTTTGAGAACAAAATGAAAATTGTGATTGATAAACAAATCTTAGAAAACCTATTTCAAATGTTTTTTAAAGTTTAATAGTTATGAGTTGCTTATTTGTTGAATTCCAATAATTTGATACTTCAAAAACGTTAAAGTTTGAATACAAATTAAATGCAGAATTTGTATGATTTTCAAAATATATTACAATTGTGTTGGGATTTGAACTACATTCCGAGCTTTAAAGGCTATTGGGCAATTGCAGTAAATTTGCATAAGAGCAATAGTAAACGTAGTGAGAATAGAATCCAACAAAAAATCAAAAAGTGACCCAACTGGGATACTTCCGCCAGTGGTGCCAGTGGAGATCACTTAGAAAATTAAACAAAAATCGGTTGTTTCACCCCATTTTGACAATTTTTATTATTTTTAAATTTTGTGGGCGTGGCAGAGAGCAGGTCCATTTTCTGCTGAGCGCTATTTTCCGTCTATTTGTCAGTCAAGCCCAGGTAGAAAAATTTGAACTTTTGACTATTGAAATTTGTACTAAATTTGAAATATCGGGGGCGTGGTCCATCATTTTCAGCAGTGCGCCATTTTTCGTCAACATTTCAGTCAAGCCAACGTAGAAAATTAAATAAAAATCGGTCATCGCTTTTACCCCGTGTTGGTACTTTGGAAATTTGTTCTAAATTTGAAACATTGGGGGCGTGGCAGATCATTTTATGCGGTCCTCCATTTTCCGTTTATTTGTCAGTCTAACCCACGTAGAAAATTAAACAAAAATCGGTCATCGCTTTTACCCCGTGTAGGTAGTTTTGAAATTTGTGCTAAATTTGAAACTTTGGGGGCGTGGCAGATCATTTTATGCGGTCCTACATTTTCCGTCTATTTGTCAGTTATGCCTTAGAAAATAAATTTTTAAATTCTTTTGTGGAAAAATATCGAAAAATTATTACGATTTCACATCTCAACTTCTAGATTTCCACTACATATAGAAAAGTTATAACGCCTCAAAAGTAAAGCACAAATTAAACAAAATATTTGTGGCATTCGATTTTTTTCGACTTCGCTATATTTCATAATTTTTATGCTGTGTATGTTTCTGAAACAAAAACTTGATAAAAATTTTAATTAAAAAACTAGCGCACCGGGGTCGCTTCGCTCCCCCGGTTTGCCTGGTCCATCCAGGCAAAAACTGTTAACTTCGGCCAGGCCGAAGTTTACATACCCTACACCCTGCATACAACGTTTTTTAAAGGAAAAACAGTGAATTTCTATCAATAATTTGTAAAAATGCGTCATTACACTTCAGTGCGATTTTCACAACTGTGGTCTCTTTCAAAGAGAAATTATATATTTAATCTATATTCGTTTTCCAAAATCCATTATTCCCTTTTCTGCGTCTATTGTCTTTAGAACTATCTAATCTATGAATAAGAGTGAAGTTAGGAATATTATAGTTTTCTGTTGAATGGGCCCATGTTTCCACACAACGAAGTAGTTCTGATGTTTGAAGCAATGTGCCATTGGTAAATCTTGGAAGTACGCATTAAAGTTCTGCAATTTATGGAAGAATAATTGAATCGATGATTGTTTGTCTGTCATAAAATCGTAATGTGTCTTCAGTTGCTTTTCCGATTTTAGCCTGTTCATTTCAATGGAGACACTATCTGATTCAACAAAAGACTTGGGAAGGTTAAAATTTTCAACAATATTAAGTCCAGAAGTACTTGCCGCGCTACTATAAGCACCATATAGTGCCGCGCGACTGATTCGCACTTCGAAGATGAACAGCCATTTGGAAATATGTAGCTCCCTGACTTTTGTGAATTATGATCCCTTCAGCAGGTTCAATTAGAAATTCTATTCTCTCAATCGTCACCTGCTCATTACGTTTATATTGAAAAGATATAATCAATTTTTCTATGGGCGTCCATTGAGGTTCAGTTGGATGTGGTCTCTTTCTTCTTGCATTCACTCCCACACTTTCATCAGCAAATAACATCCATAAAGTAGTTGAATTTCTTGTAGATCTACGATTTTATACGGAAGGAGCTCGTGTGCTATAAGAGATCTTTTCCATTTGATTCTTGGGAACTCCTAGGAGCAATATTTAATTTAATAACTGTCTATATGGTTTACCATATATCCAACATTGAGCTGTAGCTTTTGAGATGAGCTGTAGCTTGTCAGTTGATAGATCTTTTCCATTTTTAGTATGTAAACTCGTATCGGTGGTACATGATCACAAAAATTCATCTCTATATATACCATAATTTACCATATATCTCATATTGAACTTTTGCTTTATATGGGAGGTGGGCGTGTCCGATGGGCGATGTTTTCCATTTTTGTCTTGTAAACTCGAATCGGTGATACATGATCACACACAAAATATCATCTCGATATATACCATAGTTCACCATATATCCCATATTGAACTTTTGCTTTATATGGGAGGTGGGCGTGTCCGATGGGCGATGTTTTCCATTTTTGTCTTGTAAACTCGAATCGGTGATACATGATCACACACAAAATTTCATCTCGATATATACCATAGTTCACCAGATATCCCATATAAACCTTTTGCTTTATATGGGAGGTGGGCGTGTCCATTGGGTGATGTTTTCCATTTTTGTCTTGTAAACTCGTATCAGTGGAAAATTATCACACACAAAATTTCATCTCGATATATACCATAGTTCACCAGATATCCCATATAAATCTTTTGCTTTATATGGGAGGTGGGCGTGTCCGTTGACCGATTACTCCCATTTTTACATACAAGTAGCTTATTAATATAGAAATACTAAATCCTAAATTTCAAGTCAGTATCTCCTACCGTTTCTTCAGAACACCGTTTCTTCCACAGACAGACACACAGACACACAGACAGACAGACAGACGGACATAGCTAAATCGATTCAGGAGGTGACGCTGATCAAGAATATATATACTTTTCCATACCTACGACCTCTCCTTTAATGCGTTACAAACG
This sequence comes from Coelopa frigida, assembly GCA_017309665.1. Taxonomy (NCBI): domain Eukaryota; kingdom Metazoa; phylum Arthropoda; class Insecta; order Diptera; family Coelopidae; genus Coelopa; species Coelopa frigida. The sequence continues at coordinate 20,307,233 of CM029562.1, forward strand.
GAAGGACAAAATGAATATACCCTTACCCACAGGGTGTAGGGTATAAAAAAATACGAACAATAACAACAATCAATTGGACTCGATTAAATAAATTCATTTCTCGACCATTAGTGTTTGAACAACGAGCCCTGAGTGAAGGAAAGAATATGCAGAAAGAAAGTGCGAAAGAAAGAACGATTGAATAAAAACTATTCTTTGACGCAATTAGAGTGAGACGAATGATCCTTTCTTCAATGGACAGTGCGAGTGGTTTTCTTTTGCAAAAGCATCGGCTTGAATTGGATGCTATGTAGTTTTTTTACTGTCTTTGTTTTTCTATATTTTATAGTTATTTGTGTTGTTATTGTTGTTGCATGCTTCATTGCTCTCTTGCGTCGTGTTGAATCTCAGTTTCTCCACCTTCTCAAACCATTGTTTCCGTTTGCGCTTCTGTCACCAGCATTTGTCTCTGTCTCTCTCTAAGTCGACTGATACCTCTCGCTCTCTTCTACTTACTTCTTTCAGAACTACAAGTGTGTCCATGTGTCTATGTGTGTCTCTCTGTAGAAAGCGGTGAATGACGAAGAAAGACGAAGGGTTTTAAAATAGCAAAGGACAAAAAGCTTACCATCAGGATGATTGGACGGAGAATATACAGGCTGTATATAGCTAGGAAATTGTTAACGGTCTTTTTATATCAGTGTGCGTTCTTTGCCAGCGGCATCAATTGTTCAACAAAAGTTAAGAACACAAATGACATAACATTTTGCGCCCCGCTTCCGCGTACAGATGATAAAAGTATTTCTCAAAGGGACAGAGATAGAGTTAGGATGTTAGAGTGAGAGAGATAGAGAAAGATATTTAAAGAGATGGTAGTGAGGAATGGGGAGAATAGAAGGAGGCGAAGAGTTAAAAGGGAATAATGAAACGGAGAATCAAATTGTGTGTGAGTGTGCGACAAATAAGGAGCCAAGGGGCCTTTATGCTGACAAACTTAAAATTGACTTCCTCTTTCTGTCTCTCCTTTTTCTTTTTATTCCAGTGATTATGCTATGTCATTTTCGGTTCTGACCTTCACATGTGAAAATGTCCGACGGAGGTTTCCAAAGCCATAGGTATGAGAAACAATTCTAAAAGAAAACATGCACAGTGGGTCTAAAAAACTAAGAGTAAGGGCGACTATACCAACAACAACAACGATAATAAGGTAAGAAAAGAGAAAACGAAAAAAGAGAGAGAAACTTGTCACGGATTAGAATCAGCAGAAATGCTCATCAACTCAGTACTTCTCGCAGAATCTAGCGATTAAGTCAAGGAAAGCACTATGCGTGGAGAGGGAGAAAGAACGAGGGCGCATGGGTGGAAAGTTGTAGATGGCAAGAAGAGAATGAAGGAAAAGAAGAACTAGAAGTAGAAGAAGAACAAGAAGACTAGGTATCGGATTAGCTCTTCATTATAGTCGCAAGAATTAGACGAAGATTTAGAGCAGCACGAGAAAACGATACGTAAGATACGCCAAAAAGGAGAGGAATAGAATCACAAAAGAACACTAACGATCAACTTGGAAGGGAAGGTAGGCTTATACATAGAATATAAACTTACCATTGGATTTGGGCCACTGTTATTTATACGATAAGCGAATTCTGCAAAGACTTTATTCTGCGGCATCTGAAATATAAGAGAGAAATTGACGGAAACGTTAGAAAGGAAAAATCTCTAGTTTTCTTCAATTATTTGCAGTTATGATCAAGTGGAGGAAGGAAATTAATATGAAAATATTATGAGTCAGATTGGAAAGAAAAGAGCAAGTGGAAATCGAGTAAGAGAGAAATATAGAGGAAGAGAGAGGAAAAGAAAAAGATGGAGAGGGAGGGAATAGGATGGAGGCAAACGTTGCAAGCTTAAAAATGTAAATTTGTAGCTTCATCTTAGGCTTTGCATATGATAAAAATATCCTCACACAAGTACCACGAGAGGGAGATAGAAAGAGAGAAATTCGAGTTTATCCTTACAGATTTTATTTCATTAACATATCCTGGATGAAACTCATGAGGCAAGTATTTTACACTTGCCACATGAATGTTCATAAAAAGCTAACAATCGTACCTTTACGTAGGTGAAGGAAGAGGTTCGGTTGGCATATCTCGGTAGGTTGTTAGGAATGAGCAGAACTACTTTTTGTTGTTCTAAGTTTTGTGTTTCCTCTCAAAGAAAGATACAGACCAAGGCGGAAATTCCCTCAAAGGCTCTTGCGAGATTAAATATGTCGGGCATTAAATATGTCATTTAGTCGGTTCAAGTATTCTATCGTGAGTTATGTTGGGGTGATCGCAGGATCATGGAATTATAGTAAATATTTAATGGATCATCCACATATCACAAGGAAGCCTTTTAACAGACTATGAGAAATCCTTTTGTTATTTCTATAAACGTAGATGTAGTTTATAGGAATAGAGGTATGAGTTCAAAGAATCCTGGTTGTGAATTTAATGCTGATGTCGGTTATTTGAATTCGAAATAAATGAAATAACTGTTCCACTCTCTTCACTGAAACATAAACAAACGGAGAATGATAATCTTCCATCTGTGGGTGAATCAACTCCGTAGATATCTGTCTGCTTTATGTTAACATCCATTCGAATCCATGCGATTTCATTTTATTTCTGTTTGTTTGTAATGGATTCGGTTGTCAGAGAGTTCTTTGCATTGCATTTGCAAGTCCTTGGAGGCAGACGGAGATAAACGGCCAGAGACAGATAGGGAGAGGGACAAAGAGTGAGACAGAAAGCGGTGATGACTCGGGGCATGTCTTATGGAAATGTTGCAAATTTCGGAAACTGCTGTTGTCTAACCGGAAGGCATGTTCATAGAAAACTCTGTCATGTGGGATCACAAGGAGTGGGGCTGAAGAGGATGAGGGGAGGGTGATCAGAGGAAGGAGACAGAGCAGGAGGAATATGGTAGGTTGGAAAAGTCTTGATTGCCCGAGGTGAATTCCAATCACTTTTTCGCTTTACAAAGCATGATGATGGACAGGATTTTCTTGTGTGAAATATTTTTTAACATTTTTTTGTATTTCAAGGATATTTAAATTTTTAATTGAGTTATATCAAATACGTTGGGATTAAAAACGACTCAAAGATAAAGTTTCACAAATGAATGAAACAATTATACACAAAATTATGTGAAAAAAAATAAAATAATTTGGTCTAGAATGAAGTAAAAATAAAAGAAATAAATAGAAATGGCGCAATATGGTAAAATATAATCAATGTAAATAAAAATATCAGACTCGCAAAAAATATGCAAAGACGAAAAAAATGCCTTTGTTGTGTGTAGAGGAGGATATTATGAGTGCGCTGATTGCTCTTTGCCAGAGTGGAGACCAAATGCATGTGGATTTGGGGGAGGATTGGAGATGATATGGCCGATAGCAAAATCACAAGGGTTCCAAATGGCATCGAAGTAGATGAGGTGCTGAAGTGGGGGAGTTGAGGGGGAGTAGTTAAAGAGGAGGAGCACTAAAGGACGAGCTGTGACGGAAAGAGTATAACGATTCGAAGGAGAGGAAATCTCCGCAATTATCATCCCACGATATTTACGATGTTGTCGTTGATGTTGCTGCTGTTTTAAATACGGCGACATCAACAAAGTATGGCTGCAATTATTAGTCTGGCCGGGGACGTCATTTTGCGAGGCTCAGTTCGTGGTGTGAAGGCGAACTCTCGAGTCGAGCAGCACTTGATGGCGATTTGTTCTTTTTTTCTTTTTATGTTATTCTTACTTTTTTTCTTTTACTGTTGTTGTAATTACGAGTCGTTATTTGAATTGAAGTTCTTGGCTTTTTAATTAATTAATTACAACACCGACAAAACAACTAATGTAAAAAGGAATATCAAAATTTAAGGTAACATTTTTAAAGCACTCGAAAAATAAAAACCAAGTGCATTAGGAAAGAAAGAGGAAGAGAGTGAGGTGGAAAAAGAACGCATATTTTTGCATCTCCCTCATCGGAGTCCGGCTCCCTTCGCAGTGCATTCATTTCTGTGCTGCCATCGAATATTCAGCACTTTTCTAATGAAATGGTGCACCGACGATGATGGCCTAGAAGAGCTTCAGGCCATAAGAGAACCAGAGAATGACAGAAATAGAAAGCAAGAGCATGTGGAGAGTGAAAAAACGCACACGTTCGTGGAATTAAAGCCCTCAGAGGGCAGGATGAGAGAAGTTTGCTACCATTATGGCCAAAGGGACCCTCGAAATTACGTAATGAATAAAAATTTTTTTTTTTTTTGTAAATATTCTTTTATTTGCAATCTATTTAAATAATAATAAGCAAATTTGATTAAAATGAATACAAATTAAGCAACGACGTCGGTAAACATTTTTTGTGTGAGATTGTGTTGGAAGGAAATTATACAATTCCCTAGAAGGAAGCATATTTTAGTTTAAATGTGTTCAGTGCATTTTTTAATTGTTTAAAAAAAGTAATTAAAGAAATGTTAGAAAAAATGTAAGTTAATTTTTTAATTTTAAATTAAAGAACTTCAAAAAGTAAGAAGTACCAATATCAAAAAATATATGAAAGATATGTAGAAAAAGGGAAGCCAAAGCAGACGCGAAAAGAGAATAAAATAAGAAGAGCAGAAGTAGTAGAAGTATAAAAATAAACGTCAGTAACAGAACCAGGACCAGCTGCGGTGAAAATTGTGGAACTCGCTTGAAATTCTTGCCAAGGCGTCCGCGGAAGCAGAAAGGAAAAAACTTAACGGTTTTTCCCGGTCGCTCCATCGCGGAGCAGACTGGAGAAATGAGCTTATATACAAATGGCAACCGACGGCGTCGACATCAAAACAGTGGACAAGTGTTGCAGTTTCTTCGCCTACAGCGACGATATGGAGACGGACAGAGAGCGGCTGAGAGAGAAAGAGAGAGGGATAGACAGAGAGCGACAAGATAAAACAGGGCAGACAAATGCAGTTGAACTTTAAAGAGGGATGGAATGAGGAAGCCATGTAATGAAGGAGTAGTGGAGCTTGGTTGTTGTCACCGTTTTTTGTTTCGGTGTTTTATACGAGGAACCATAATATCATCAAGTTCCTAACAACAGCAATAATATCAAACAACAAGTTTTCTTATTCGAGTTAACATTTATTTTTTGATGTCATGCCTCTCCTCTCTCTGTCGCACTCTCTGTTTGAATTTGCCAACCTCTGTTTTCATTCCATTTTCGCTCAAATCGAATGCAAACATTTTTAGCGTTTTCCACACGATTGCTTTCTTCTTTCTACTTCACTTTAATTTATTTCGCTCATGAAAGACATATATATTTTACTCTGAATCTCTTAGTTTACTTTCTCTCTTACTTTCGCTCCCTTCTCATTCTCTTGCTCCTTTCTCTACGACTTTGGTTACAATTTTCTTAAATCTTTCAATCATTTTCATTTAAACATATCCTTCATGTTTTTGTACAGTTTTGTTTCAATTTGTTTCAAAATGTTTTATAAATTTAATTAATAAATTTTCATTGTCCTCTACCCCTTTGTTCTGGTGTTTCTGATAGATTTCCAGTCTTTCAAATTTAAGCCCTCTTTCGTTAAGTTTCTCAATAAAAAATATACATAAATATATGAAAATCTCATACGATTTACGATACGATTTAAATTTCATTATTAATTCGCTCTTCCAACTCTTTCTCTCGCTCTTCCATGCCTCCAGTTTTTCAGTTCTCTCGCAATGAATCTTATATCTGGTTCTCCTTCCTTTGTCTTCGCTTTCCATCATCTGTCCTTATCTCATTTTCCCGGACGATATCTCTCCTGTTCCTAATCCTTCGTTGATTCCGCTGCCATTTGAAACTTTGGCTGCTGAGCCCATTTCACTGTTAAGCCTCTGCATCCGCCGTCTCTTCAGCAAACTCCTCACTCTTTTCAGCACTTGCAAGCCTACCTTGGGGCTTTCATAACTGCATTTCTGGCTGAATGGAGGACGGAGCTGCAGCGAGAGGAATTTTCATTAAATTAATTTAAGGAAAATTTTGATGAAGGTAATTTCTGTGAGTTAAGAAAAATTCGTTAAAGATATATTTTTGGTAATATTTTGAGAGAAATTTCGATTCGTCCCACTGTGTTGGTATTCCCAAGTAGGGAAAATGAAAACGTTAAGGATCATTTCAGACGCGATAACTTGTACGGTGGTTTGTTTTGACCAACAATCGTTGCCTAATTTTCTTCCTCTTCTTCAAGCGATTCGATTCCGAACTTCGGCTCCTCTTCATCTTGTGTTGTGTTTACGCATTGTCTGTCTCTTTCCCGCAACACCACTTTTTTTGCTACTTAAAATTTTTCCTCAGTAAACGATGCGTCGAAAATTGTGAAAGTTTTTCCACGGTAGCCCAACAACAAGAGCAACAATAAACAATAGTGAAACACAACAAAAACAATAACAAAAACAGTGACAACTCTTTTTGTACAACGACAACAACAAAAAATGTGCCTTCTTTTCCACATCTTTGCGTCTTCCTCTCTCGAACGGGACGAACGACAGGCAACGGTAAATATTTTAACGCGAACAATAAAAACTTTCGCGATGAATTTCCGAGCTTTACGTCATCCGAGGTCTTTTACTAGCCCGAAAGTTCGACGCTTGGAGACTTCTATCCTCGGGAAGGGTGGTATTTGACACGACGAAGTTAAAAGCAAGAACAAACCTTCGGCAGGAGAATTTGAAACGGCAAAGCAGCAAAAGCGATATCCCGAGACGTGAGCAACACTGTTGCGGTCCATTGGGCAGTCGCCGTCGGCGGAGGGTGGAGAGTGTAGAGTGGTGAAGGCTGTTTGTAACAAGTCACGGTCTATTTGTTCAAGATTGTGCTAAGCGAGATCGCGAAAGCAGACACTTGTCCTTATCAAGCAAAATTAAATTGAGGTAATAAAATGCAATTCTGAAAACAAAATTCAATTTTGGAAGCACAATCCAAATCTGAAAATTTATTTCCGATCCTCCAATCTAATTTCAAAGGACGAAATTCAATAATGTACTTGTAGAAACGCAAAAAATGTATAGAATTTCCTTTGGATTTTCTGATATAATTGCTGGCATATGCAACACTGGTCGACGCATCTGGTCGGAAATGCAAACCGAAAGCATAAAATAAAAACAAAAGAACATTCCAAATACAAAACAACAACTACCACAGCAACAACAACATGAGGACGTTTTTGGTTTTATCGAGGTAGTTATTGTTTTTTTAGTATTTGCCTTTTCTTTTCGTTTGCAACTTTACAAATCGTATCCCGCAGCCGCTAAATATTTTCATCGTTGGCAGCACTTTTCGCCCCCTCAGATGGTCGTTTGGTGGCCCGAACTCAGGAAGCGAATCCCCTCGGGCGGCCTTGGTTTTGTTTTTTGATTTATTCACCCTCAACATTGAAACCACTCGCCGCCAAAACCTCCAAAAAAGTTAACATGATGGCAAAAACGGTACAAAGGGAAGCTGGAGGCGCAACAAAGGTTTCCGGAGGCGATAAAATAGAAGCGTCCGGCGGTAGGAGCGAAAATTCAATTGTCAGGGTGGGCCTAAACTATTTGAGCTATATTGTTTTTAATTTAACTTTTTTTCCGGCAACTGCTGAACACTACGTTTTGCTCACATGATTCGCAAAATGCTGAAAAGTTACAAAAATGATGCAATTTAAAAAAAGTGGCGAAAATCAAAAAATAAGTTAAAAAGAGAATAACAAAAAGAAAGTTATTTATGAAAAATCAAGATCCAAAATTTACACCTCTAATTAGAATTGACGAAACGGCTTTAAAAAAGATGTAAATCGAGTGGTGATATGCTGGGTCATCCATAATATTCACGTGGACTTTGAAGTAACCAAGAGAGGGAGATATAGAGATTTTGTTTTTGAATGAGGAATTTTTCGCAACAAATTTTTATGGTTGAAAGTATTAGTTGTTTTATAAATTTCAAAGAATAATTTTTTTGACCCTACACCCTGTGGGTAAGGGTATATTCATTTTAAATTTATCCTGTTTGGTTTGTAATGCACTTTAATTTTTCAAGAAACCAAATAAATTCGAAGTTTTTTTACCCATTACAGAAGAGCAGCCTTGCATTAAAACCATTTAAAGACATCCACATGTATGATGTGATGGAAAATTGAGTACAATTCGAAAATTTCTCTTGGTCTTGTATATTGGAAGAGAAATCGAAAAACAGAAAAATATGCTTGTTAAACATCAAATACAAATGGTGAATTAGATCGGGAGGGAGAAGTAGAAACGTAATCATTAGACTCAGATACGAAGTTCTAAGTAGCTAATTAAAGAGCGGAAAGTAAATTAAATGTTCTTGACTTCGGACATAAATCCACAGAATGAACTGATATCAGACTGCGAAGTAGCAAAGATGAAGAGAAAAAGAAAACTACAGAGAGGGGGAGAAACAAGTCTCACACCCTACATGGTGTAATCATCATTATGGTGCCAGAGGTGAAGGCGTGAGGGTTACGGGGTGAAGGCTGAGGCATGGTATAGTTAATTACATCATGAAAGATTCAAAACAAAATCGGTCATTGAACGCATGACCAACTCAATTTGGTAGCGAACTAAATTAATTTTAATGAGTTTCCTCAGTTGGAGTCCTGGTTTTCGCCATACCTCTCCTCAAAGTTGGAGCTCGACTTCCGAGCTTATTATTATCAGAGCTTGAGCTTCTCCGTGGGTCGTCAACTATTCTTTTCTATAATCATATTCTCTATTTTACATTATTTATACATACAATAGAATTTCAAATTTTCTATTAGAGTTACAAGTATCCATTTTATTTATTTCTGAAATCTTTTCTTCACTTCTCTTGCATTATTTTGCAAGAATAAGGACCAATTTTTAAAACTATGTGCGAAACTTTTCTTATCTTTCCAAGTGATCTGCTACTTTTCTACTCAATATGTTCCCAGCATGTCCATGCCTTCTACATGATCATCAAGGTTTCAAAATCTTTTCTCAGATTTTTTTCACAGGTGTCTCCTTCAATAGAACCGAGTTGGGCGATACTATCGGGAAAAGGATCCACCAACAGAGCCGCGATCGAGACCACGAAGCAGACCTCGTGTGTGGAAAACTATGATGATGATCATTACGACGACGCGGGCACCCAACCGACTCTCGTACGATTTGTGCGAGGCGACCATGGTATTGACGATTGAGTTAAGAACGATCACTGCATGGGTCACTGACCACAGACAAACGCAAAACAGTTACCGCGGCAGCCGCTGTAGATCTTCTTCGTATGCGCTGTTGGAGAAGCAACTGGTTGGTTTTTATTGCTGTTGGCGTATATTATCTTTGCCTTCTTTGTTTAATTTTTGTTGTAGCGTGTCTCTCGTGAAGAATGCGGCAACACCGGCACAACGGGCGAGTTTTATTCTCCATTAACAATGAGTAGTTGTCTTAATTTGGAGAATTTCTGACGGATTTCTCAGCCCAATCCATCAGACGTTCTTACATTTTAATGGTTTCTGTCGACGGGTCTTCTTAAAAATTCAAATTAAAACTCACCAATTAAATACGAACGAGCATGATCTGCAAAGATAAAAGAAATTTATTAGTCAATGGCAGATAGAGATATTTTTCCCGGAATAACCTACAATTTAATTAATTTAGTACTAACACCTCAAATCATCTATTGTTTAACGATTTATTGAATTGATGTGTAACAATTTCGAAAGGGTCATGGCCAGCGATGAGAGCGAGAGAGAATGTAAGGGTAATGGGATTATAGGGTAATGATAGGACTTAAATTTTTACTACAACGCATTTAAAATGCAATTATGTTATTCTGCTCCTTTTTGTTTCTCCTCTGTTTTCGTTTTCGTATGCGTTTCCATTTTTGTGTTTTGTTCTACTTCTTCTTCTATAAACAGTTAATATTTTCCTCCCATCAAACCGACAGAGCATCATAATAAAACAAACATCGAATTTCCCGCCAGCGCTTTGTGTGGGAGCTCGAAGGAGAGAGAGAGACGAGTCGGGAGAAAAGGACGGTTCAACAATTCCCAGCGCAAACATCAAAAGGAAGAGAAGGAGTGCGATGGTTAGTGGGGTGAAGTGTGAGTGTGAGGGAGAGAGCACCAAGTGTATATTTGTTGGAGGGAGGGTGACGAATGGAAGTAGCCCACAGACACACGAACGAATTGCGATAATAAAAAGCTTCCACTGACAAATTGTTTCAATATCCGATCAATGCAAGGCTTTAACTCAGGAGTCGTCCGGGTGGCAGCACTGCTCGTTCGCTCGGAAGCCATGTTGGAATTTTTATTGCAACGCAGACATGGCAGAACGAGAGAAGGAGAGAGAGAGGGGGACAATAGTGGAGTGGAGCAGTACAGAGAATGCTTGGGTTGTGTTGTTGGGCAACTGAAGGACGAACGAAATCATTTGCATTCGTATGCGTTCGAGTTTGATTGCCTATTTGTTGGTACTTGTGTGCAAGTGTGCGGGAGTACATGTGTGTGTGACTGCTCATTGTGTGGGTATGGCTGTGTGAGAATGTGTGTTAAGGATAAAGGATATGGGAGCTTTGGTCAGGACTTAGACAACAATTTCCTACACTAGAGCTGTTCTTGTGCTCGTTTGTTAGTGTTCTTGTAGGGACAGCTCTTCGTAGAAATAGATTTCATTCAAACAAGGGCTGTTGATATGCCTGATATGCCTAAGTTACAACACAAATAAAAAACGAACGAAAACGAATTTCTTCTATCCACGAACAAAGGATTCGTTTTCTGTACATCGTGTCAAGTGAAAAATTCCACAACTTCCATTTGTTGTCTTGGTTATTTCCTTTTTTTTTTGCTTTCTTTCGGGGAACAAATTAAATTTAGCGTGAAAGGTTTGTCCATCTTTTGTTCCGGGCGGTTCTGGGTCTGCGATTGCCCTTGGATTATTTGGCCAAGGCAGACCAAACAACAAATGGGAAGTGGTTTGTGGTGGGTCAGGACAGGATCTGGGTCCATCTCAGAATTGGAAGTGAACGAGGGCCGCATATGGTCTGCGAATGGTTAAGACAAGTAAAATGGCAAGCGATAAAAAATCCAGAAAAATAATTATGAAAAATTAAATACAGACAAACAAATCATAAACAAATATTAATTTAATTTAATTAAAATATGAAGTCAAAGTGAAACCAGGAGACAACTCCCTTGAAATATAAATCACAAAGAAGACCAAGCTTTAAGATCCCTGCGGCAATAATTTTAACACTCTCGTCCATAACCTCTGACCCACACAGGAAAAAAGGTTCTTCAATTACTAAATGACAACATACGAAAAAAGAAAACCTGACAAACGAGGAATAAAATTCATATGTTTGTCATCATACAATAATACTCCCACACACAACAGAATAAATACCACAAATAGAATTCACGGTTTTTAATATTTCTTGGTTATTTCATTTTTGTGTGAAACAAGAATGAGAATATCTCACAAGTCTGTATGAACATATATGTCGTAGAATAGGATACAAACATGTGTGTATGTGTATTTGGGTCCTTTATGTAAGGAGGGGTAGTGGGTGGAAATAGGAGACTTCTTTCAATTTTTGTGTATTGACGTTTTGGAGCTTTATTGGCGATGAATAGAAAATAACTTCCTATGAGACCGACCCGAGGCTTTGTTGGCATTTCTTGTCGAAGAAAGCATTCAATTTTTAATTTGAGCAGCATAAATCGAACGTCGCAATTGGAATTGGAAATGCAAACAAATGGAATTAAATAAAGGGAAAATGTTCGCAAATCAACTGAATGGCAACTAATTTGAAATTTTGAATATTTATTGTTGAGAGAAGGAAGTAGGACAATTGATTATTTCTGAAAATTTAACTGTAAGTTAATTTTCATTTTATGAAATTCCAATGTCATTCAATTGCTTTTGGTTTGATTGAGAAAAAAAACTCTATAAAATTTGTAAGAATATTTCAAAATTATTTCTTCTATTACAATTTTAACGTGTGCTTACTTTGATATGAACGAAACGAATTAACATTGCTAAACTGAATAAAATTCCATAAATAATAAATAAAAAAGTATTCAACTGCTAACTTCATAAAAGCCTTTACTAATTTCCAGTAATTCAGCAAATTATACTGTTAACACAGATTTAATGGGAATTCAACTAGAAAATCGAAGCAATAAATTTTTATGAAAATTTGCAATAAAACTTTCACATTCGAATTTTTAAAATCAATTGATTAAAATTGTTGTCAATAATTTGCAACCATTTCAACGAGAGTTAATAATCTACTAATTAAATACCTGCCGCCTTCGCAATGTGTATCGATTGAATATCTCGCTGGTAATTCAGATTGACAGGTTATTGGATTCCCGAAATAAGGACGACAAGACAGCGATAGAGAGAGATCGAGTAAGAGTATGAATAAAGGAAGGGAAGGAGGTAGAAGAACATCACTCTGATTCTAACTTGAAATTTTGAATGATGCATTTCCAATGTTAAGGCATGTCCTCATCTTTTGCACTCCCTCGTCCCCTCATTGATCTTGAATTACATACTGTCGAGGGAAGGATTAGAGAGGGCGAAACGCCCACTGTGCTCATGCCCATCCCATCCTCGTAGTCCTTGGGCTCGATCTGTCATTAATTCGGTTTTAATTCTGCGTGCAAAGATAACGGAACCCGCGAGAGCAGAAAACAAAGGAAAAAAGTACAAATCACAAGGAAGGAAGAAATGAGGAAAGAGAGACAAAGAGGGGACGAGCCAGAGTAGAGTGGAAAAATCTGCCAGGAATTTGTGCAAATTACGGGAAAGCAAATGGGGTGGAAAGCTTCGAGGAACAAACAGACAGACGGATGAATGGACTGTTGGACCGAGAGACGGACAGATGGATGAACTGATATTCGGAGAATCAGACGGATGGTTGATGCGGCGGTGTCTTTGATTAAAGTCGAATGCAGTGGGCTTTTGCGATACAAGCGCGAGAAGGAGATGAAGTTTGGGTGAGATGATAGGAGCATGATAATGATACACCGGACACACGAGCAGAGAGAGTGATGGAGAGAGAAAGGACGAACATATTGATGGGCACACGGATAAACAGAGTGATGGATAGACTGTCTGCAGTACTGACATATGGCATGTTACAGTGAGCACAGATAAATGGTGAATCAAGGAAGGACAGAATGTAGGGCAGCCAGATAGTGGGACGTGAGATGGACAGAAGCGATCGGAGAAAACAGGGATGAGTAAACTAAAGCCAACCGAAGAAATGGAGAGTGAGATGAGGAGACAAATGTTTGAAGAGATAGTTTGCTGAATCGATGAAGATAGATTGTCCCTAAAATATGAACAAGTAATGGATAAATATATATGTAAAGAGAGAGTGGATTGAAGAGGGTGAAAAATGATTGTACCCAGAGGGAGATAAGTTATGAGTGAGAAAAAGAAGGAATATTATCGGATCGAACAGAGGGGATAAATGACAGATGCATCGAATTAATTAATTATTTAAAATGACGAATCAGAAGAAGGTTTTAATATAACCGATTCATAATTAAACAAAGATGTTTAAAGAATACGAATTAAATCAAAAAATAATTATTTATGTAAAAATTTATTGAGTGCGAATTTTTGATAGAATCTTATGGATTAAATCATAATGGGCGGAATATAATCCAACTGTTGTAATGAATTAATCTCATTAAAGCTGAATCTGAAGGGGAATGACGAGAGGTTAAAAGAAGGACCAAGTTTACAAATCGTTGAGTAATAGACATCTGCATTTAAAATCGAGGGCTCTGAATTTAGGGGAATCGATCGATTCAGCCTTCTACCCCTATGCGAAGCAGGTCGATTTTTAGGCAAATGTCATTGTGTGGACCAAGACATCGTCATCGAGAACCCGCATTGTCCTGCCACACATCCTCCTCCACTCCACTTCTTCCCCTCTTTCGCTCCGTCTCTTTGTCACTCTCCATTTCCCTCCATTCATGGATGGAACCCTGATTAAAAATTTCTTGGGGCGAGTATAAATTCATCCTCTGCTTCGGTTTGGCTTCCCGCGGCTATCGCATATCCTTTGACTCTTATTTATTTTCCCCATCCACATCGGTTCGCCATAATTCGAGGCTACATGAAGCGAAGTCGTCTTCGAGAGACAAAGTTCGATCCTTTCACATGGAATAATTAAGTCCTGAGGATGCAATTATTTTATTCACAATCTCTCGAAAATCGATTTATATATAAATATGTAGTTGCAATTTCGACAAAGAGAAATAAATGAAAGAGACGTGAGAGCTGAGAGATTCTTTTTCAAAGTCCCGAAAATTATGTGAATACCAAAGAATGTGGTTCCTGGAACTTTCCCTAGAATATATATTTTTATTTGGATATATTCGGCAGACAATTTCACGGACAGGCGTTTCACGTATCGCATTCCACGATTTTCCGAAATCGTTTCGTCTGCTGCAACTTGCTTTTATTTAATTTCTCTGGTTGCTGCTCAAGTGTTGGAAATGAGTGGCGAACTTCTTCGTCCGCCCCTCGGGTCCTGGTCTCATTCTTCCAACCGTCGCCCTCATCCTCCACCATCCCACATCAACCTCCATCAATCCCATTAACTTGCTCCCACCCCGCCCTCGATATCGATGTCGATTTCCGTTTTTTTATCAAATCGAAATTGTATCCATATGGTTATGATATTCTTTGAGTCATTTGGAGCCGTCCTTTCGCCATCACTTTCGGGCCCAATCCGAATCTCATTTTGTCTAATATATTTTTACATTTAGACCCAAAGACACCAAGCGTATTATTGTTACGGGCCAAGAAGTGTTTCATAATCCGACCGACTGCGGCCGGCCACACTCTGTCCACAATCTAAGTTTACGGTCCATAAAACAGGATCATAAATATCCTGTCTATTCACGATGCAGCTGTCGTTCTGATACCTAATGCCTTGTCCACACCCTTTTCCGCCCCGTCCCCAACTGGTCGATCCCCTGGTCGTCGGACGGTCGGCGGATGTCCAGCAGCGTGGACGTGTTAATGAATTGCCTTAAGAGAACCTCCCTCACTCTCTCCCCTCGCAGTTGGTTCGGGGCATTGAGTGTAAATTTAAACTCGCGCATATTTTGATCTACGATTTGTAATAATGATTTTTTTGACGCACGCTTCACTAACACAAAGAGCTCTGGACATCTACAGTGATGGGAATTAAAATGAATCAGAGGTTTGTTGTGTTTATTCAGGCAAGATGGTGGATCGGGTCGTCTGCGTTTCGGGGGTGCAATCGAACACCACCATGGCGCAAGGATGTGTCGACGGCGCTCTCCCAACCTTTCGTCCTGTCCCGCGTTCGCGTTCGCGTTTCCGATTCCAGTTGCGCTCTTATGTCGCCTTCGTGACTGTTGTTGTTTTGTTGGTGTTGCTGTTGTTCGTTGACCCCTCGGTCGTGCAAACATACAGTCGTATAGTCGTCTATTGCCATCTCGCTCGTGCTCATAGCACTCTCACTTTCTCCGCTCAGCTGCTGTTGTTCCTGCTGTCTCGCTTCAATTTGTTTTGTTTTCCCGAGAGAGGTTGACACCAATGTTGTTTTAGAAGTATTCCCTGTTGTTGTTGTCGTCCTTCTTATTGTTTTCGTCTTCCTGGTTGTAATTGAATTCCTTATTCATTGAAATTCCTCGCTCCTCACCCTCAATCGCTCCATAGGCCCCACCGTTCACCACTACGTTAAGAAATCTAATCAAATCGTGGTGCTTGTATTTGGTACCTGTATTTGCTTCACTTGTGTCGGTGCTTAGTCTTTGCATGTGTCTGTGTGTATTTGTAGTCTAACCATGATCGCATCACACGCGGCAATCGACAAACAAATAATCGAGAGAAATCGAGAGAAGCTGTTATTGATTATTTCACCGAGGTAGCTCGGGACGAGGGCATTTGTCGCGACAGAACCATGATGATGACGACAACGGGATAAGGATTTATGATAACAACGACAACAATCGTCATCGAAAGCACAAACTATAAGAGCAAAAGCAACGTTTGTTGCAAACGCAGCAGAGCCAGGATCAACGCAGACACAACACTTTCCACAACGACTTGACGTCCTATCGGCGGAGTCGCGCCTTCCGCCGACACTGCGAGAAAATCCTCGAATCCCGCTATTCGTGAAATTCTACAAAATCATTCTGGCGACGCGTGTTGAATCAAGGGATCAATTTCGCTCAGTGTCGCTCACTCGTGTTTTTCCCTCTGACCGCCTCACTGACGATTTGAATGGAAATAATAATACAGGATATCAGGGAGCATAAACATGGCACGTTGCCGGTCTCGCAACCACCGGCATGGCCCCAACTCCTTCCCACCATCTCGTGGGCTCCTCTTGGTTTTGCCCGCCCTTCACTTCTGATGCCAGCGGCAACACTCGAGTTCGTGTTCTAGACTCAAGTGCGTCTGGAAGCCGCACTTTGTCTGCAAGGCGACGGCAACCCTGCCGCAAGCAGTTCTCCTCTCTCTTCGTCCCCTGCCACACTTGGACTCCACCGACACAGGGTCGGAAGTGCAAACAACAACAAGGAAAACTTCTTTTTCTCTCGCCAAGCACCTGAATTACTCACGCGACGAGTTGCGCTCGCTCTGCTTTGGCAGCACTGGATCCAACTCTATCCAGCGAAAGAGACGAAGTGAGAGAGGCAGACACAACCCCTGAGTCTGCATGAGCGTCCTCGTACTGAGACTAAATACATTTTTACACACACATTGCGTGAAGGATCCCAATCGACCAGAGTCAGACTTTGCAACAGCAACAACAGCAACTATCTACATTTGCACAACAATAACAAATGGTTAGAATAGGATAAATGTATGCTTTTGTACCCCGGCGTCAGACCTTGGCTTCAGACGCCAAGCGCCACCGGCTGCTGAACGAACACCACCCTCAGACTGATGGTAGTTGTTATTGTTAATATTGTCATCTTGTTGTTTTTTCAAGTTTTTGTTTTCGTCTTTCGTTTTTGTAGTATTTGCAGTACTTGCACTTTAAGGAAACTTCGTCAACAAGCTGTAGTAAAGTAGTATTTAGTGGATAATGTTGCGTAGTAGAAAAGGATCAAAATTTCCTTCTTGATGGAAATCATGTTGCAAAGACATGACGTTGTTGTTATATTCAAATCTTGCAACTGACTGAAAATGAAGAGAAAGAGAGAGCGAAGAAAGAAACTTTGGGAAATCCAGAGGAAATGCGTAAAAGAAAGGTATACTGAAATTCATTGAAGAAATAGTAGTATTTGTGTATTGTGAAATGTTGCTGGAACATCATTGTACTGAATAACATTACTTACATCTGCCTTCTACTTACTAATGTTGATACCCTTTGCTAGTGGACTCACGTCGTCATTTTGATTGAGAAATAGTTATTGAAATTATATGGATATGATTTCATTTTTTATTATTTCCATAGTAGATTTTGAAATGTTCTCAAAAAATTTGAAATATTTGTAAAAATGTTAGTTAATTTCAACAAATACATATAGCAGTAAACAGAGAAAGTTATACAAAAATTTTGCCATCGTCGCGTCGATATGACGCCGCATATTCACGTGATGGCGATAAAATCCGATCCGGGCCCCTCGGCGGCTACTTCATGACCAACGGGCAATGAACTGGGTGGTGCATGGAGTAGGAAGTGTTTGCGGCATGGCTGCGAATTTTGTGTTTGAGAGAATATTTTGTGCAAAATAAAACAAAAACTTTGCGATGTCTTGGTGTCTGGAGAAAGTTTTTCCACGTCCCAGACTCAAGGAGAAAAACGAAACAATGCGAATCAAATCAAAACATAAAGACAGAGAACAACAACAGTATTAATTGAACCACCCTGTATGAAAAGCGCCGATGGTGTTGTCGAAGAGAGTACCAAAAATTCTCTGTTTTCGTCGTTGTCGGAAATTGGGAGTACATGAAAGAGCACACGAAGCCTTTCTCTCGACGTGTTTATCCCGCAAAAGTCCGCTGGCCACGTGACAGGAGATGACGATTTGACCGCGAGGTGTGATTGATTTAGGTGAAGCTGGGATGCGGATTTTGTAAATGGTGCACTGAGAGCAATTTCTCGAGAGTTATTGCTGTGATATTTTATTTCTATATTATCTCATTGATGGACGATTTTAATCGTATGACCTTCGATAAATTTCTCTTACGTCCCGTGCTTCGGTTTATTCTTTTTTTCTCTTCCCAAATTTCCTCATTTCCCTTTCTCATTGTTTTCCCTTCTGAATGAATCTTCATTACGTCCTCTCGTCCCATTTTCCTTCATTTTGTCGCTTCTGTGTATCCTCGTCGTCTCATCCGGTCCAACATCCTGCCGCATGTTGGCTGTTTCTCCGCTCATACTTTTCCTTCAATCGTTCATTTTCTCTCTGTATCTCTCTCTTTCTTCACCATTCTTCTCTGTCTCAGTCGTGTGTGTGAATTAATCAAATTCACTCCGAAATTACTTCGTCCTCATTCGCATCCTTATCCGCGGCCATTAGCTTCCACTTCCTGTTGTTTATCCGACGAGCGACGTTTTAATCTACTCCTTAATCAAGCGGAGGGGAAAGAGAAGAATGAGCGCGAAAAAAGGAGAAGAATAGAGAGAAATACGTAGAGGATGGGACAAAGAACAATGAGAGAACAATTTTGTAGAACACTGTGGAAATACAATGAGGAAACTGAGTGAGTAAAGAGGATAGAAACAGAAGTGGAAGTGCAAGGAGAAAAATCAACTGTATTTTTCTAATATATAACAATTGGTCCCCCTCATCAGAGGTTCTACTGAAAAAAACACAAAAGTAAGAAACTCAAATAAATTGCAGCAATTTGTCAGCATTTGCAATGCCAAAACAACAACAACACAAACAAAGAAAAAATTGTCCTGGTACACCCAGGCAAAATCTGTTAACTTCGGCCAGGCCGAAGTTTACATACACCCTGCATGCAACGTTTATTAAAGGAAAAACTGTGAATTCTATTGTGAATTTCTATCAATAATAGTGAAAATGCGTCATTACACTTTCACAACTGTAGTCTCTTTCAAAAAGATATATATATTTGAAGCTATATTCGTTTTCCAAAACCCAGATCTATCTAATCTATGAATAAGAGTGAAGTTAGGAATATTATAGTGTTCTGTTTCCACAAAACGAAGTAGTTGTGATGTTTGAGCATTGTGCCATTGGTAAATCTTGGAAGTGCGCATTAAAGCTCTGCAATTTATGGAAGAATAATTGAATCGATGATTTTTTGTATGCCATAAAATCATAATGTGCCTTTAGTTGCTTTTCCGATTTTAGATGTTAATTTCAATGGGGACAAAATCGAATTAAACAAAAGACTTGGGAGGGTTGAAATTTCCAACAATATAAAGGACAGAAGTACTTGCTGCGCTACTATAAGAAACATATAGTGCTGCGCGACTGATTCCACTTCGAAGATGAACAGCCATTAGGAAATATGTAGTTACCTGACTTTTGTGGATTGTGATCCCTTCAGCAGGTTTAATTGCAAATTGTATTCTCTCAATCGTCACCTGCTCATTACGTTTATCCTGAAAGGATATAATCAGTTTTTCTATGGGCGTCCATTGAGGTTCAGTTGAATGTGGTATCTTTCTTATTGCATTCACTCCCACACTTTCATCAGGAAATAACATCCATAAAGTAGTTTGATTTCTTGTAGATCCACGATTTTGTATGGAAGGTGCTCGTGTCCTATAAGAGATATTTTCCATTTGATTCATGGGAACTCTTAGTAGCAATATTTAATCTAATAACTGTCTATATGGTTTACCATATATCCAACATTGAGCTGTAGCTTTTGAGCTGAGCTATAGCTTGTCAGTTGGTCGATGTTTTTTTTTCTTGGCATGTTAACTCGTATCGGTGATACATGATCACACACAAAATTTCATCTCGATATATACCATAGTTCACCACATATCCCATATTGAACTTTTGCTTTATATGGGAGGTGGGCGTGTCCGTGGACCGATTTTGCTCATTATAATTGACAAACAGCGTATACGTATAAGACAGACACACAGACAGACCGACCGACAGACCGACAGACAGACAGACAGACGGAAATCGACTCAGGAGGTGACGCTGATCAAGAATATATATACTTTCCCATACCTACGACCTCTCCTTTAATGCGTTACAAACGGAAGGACAAAATGAATATACCCTTACCCACAGGGTGTAGGGTATAAAAACAAACAAGAACCCGACAAGGTCGAAGGACTCACTTCGTCCTCTGAAGTTGCGGAGATCGTAGAAATCGAAAGAGATCTGGTGTCGAGGAGAGTGAAACAAATAACTGGCTCTCAAATCCAGAAAACACACAAAAAATACTTTGGCAGAGACTTTTTTTCACTCGGTTCAACATTTTGGCATCGTGTGGTGATGGGACCAAGAGGAGGATTGGTTCGGAAGGTTTGACGGAATTCCTGCAAATGTTCTTAAGTAAAAAAGACAGGAGTAGCTTGATCTAATGTTTAACTTGTTGAGTATTGAACTTAAATATTTCATTACAAAAACAAACTCACTGGCAAACTAACATGGTATCAGTGACAATACACAAAAACAGTTACTACAGTGAGGTTACCAATGGTAATAAGAAAAAACATTCTAAAGACATGCAACAACAATCCTATGAATGTCATCCTGAGACATCTTCACATCTTGTTTTCCTGTTGCCGTGTCACAAGTTCGTCCTCATTCTCGACCTCTGTTTCATCCATTGTTTTTTGACTCCGACTCTCGCTTTCTCCTTCACCCACACCATCATTCTAACATACTGAGCAAAGAAGGATCCTTTTCCGGGCATGCTTTTTCGTTGTTGTCGTCATCGTCGTCTTCGTTGGAGTCGTCGTCAAATAAGCACGAAATGTGTTTGCGTTCTTTCCTCTTTCGTTTTCTGCCTGTTCTTCCCATCTATTTAATCTCTCGCTCTCTTTTAAGGAGTCCGTGTGTTCTCGTCAGTCTCTCTGTTTTTCGGAATGTCTGTGTGTGTGTGTGTTTGCTTCGTTGTGAGTGTCAGAAATTGCGCCTCCTTCGCATCATTATCCACGTTACCATCACGTCTCGGTTTCAGCTTCGACGTCGCCAACCACCTCCTCTCTTTCCTACCGAAAAACACCAAGTTGTCCCCCTCTTTCTCCTTTGACACCAATCTTCATCCTTCCGTCCTGTAAAGGCTTTTGTTTCATTTTCTTCTCCGTCTTCTTATCGCCTGTCGTCTTGTTCTTCTTCTGCTCATATAATTTTAGCCAACTTATCAGCAACTCCATAAAAACGTCGCATAAAAACTTTTACAACTTTTCACCCGCCCTCGCTCTCATCAATCGCTCCTACGAGACCCTCAGCCCACTTTGGTTCCCAACAGCCACCCTACGCGACAACCCTGCCACCAAATAATTGTATTTGTTGCTTGTCTTCTTTTGATATGGTATTGTTAATTCTTTGATATTTCATTGGTTGTTATCGTTGTTGTTACTGTTGTTTTCTTTGCTGTTATTGTCCCTGTTTGGAGTTGCTGTTGATGTCCTTGGTTTAGTTGTTTTTACGTTATAACGAAGCAATCGTAAAACTTGATATGTAAACTACGACTTTCCACGATAAGAGATTTATGAGCTACAACAAAACGTCGAAACTTATCTTTACCACGCCAGGATAGCAAAATACCCTACTAGAATTCTAATCGATTTTCAATATAGTGTTGCCTAATAAATGTTTATTCTATTTAATATCTATTAATACATTCGTGATTTTCTATATATCTTCCTTTATCTTGGATTGTTACACAACTTACAAACTATTGTGGTAATAAACTCATCATCATCATTACCACTTCTTAAAATATTATTCGCCTCTCAATCGTCCTATCATCTAAACCTCCCACAATTACTCATGCTATTATCATTACCACTTCTTAAAAGATTATTCTCCTCCTCAATTAGCATACGAGTTTCTTCCACAAACACATACTAATTTCCAGTGCCCCTCAACCTAATGAGCTTCGAATTATACAAGAACCTCTGCCAACCACTTTCTGCTCTCCGCATCCCATTAACGTCTCCCCATCTCGTTCTCTCTATGTTTCTCCCGCACATGGCTCTTGAATTATGAATTATTGTTTATCGGCTCAATCCCATCAAGAGATCCTCTGGAAACTCGAGGTCCCGAAGAAATCTCTCAATTCGCCTTGAAAAGATCAACATGCGCAGATTCTCGTGAAGGCCTCAGAGATTGTAAAAATATATTATGATAATGTTAGGCACTCAACAGGTAATTGTGATGAAATTAAGACCTCTTCACAGTGCACAGAGAGCAACGAGAAAGTCGAGAAAACTTTAGTATTATATTGTTTAAGAGGTTCTCGTGCAGTTTTAATATGATTTCGAAATCAAAACCCTATTGAGTGCGGGCCTTCCGGCTTTGACATTTGAATGCATTAGCAAACTAAGTGAAATACACATTGACACACAAACACTAGCAAAGGACACTCACACTGATGAGACTAAAACGTACATTTGAGCAGTTTACGTATGTTGAGTATAAATTGTGTTAATTTCCATTTGAACGCCAGCGTCAACAAGTGCTGCAAGCGAGGGTGCCACAGAGAGGTCAGAGTGAAACCTAGTTCGGATAGCTTAGGGTGATGAGTGTTGATGGTGGTGCTGACCCATGTGACTGTGCTGGTGGTAACAAACGGACCCACTAGTGCGATTACGTCCGGTGTTTGCTGATGTAATTAAAAACTACTCCCCACTGATGCTGCAGTCGCTGTTGACGATGGACACGAGTCGTTTTAGTGAAGTTGACGATGGAAATGATGATCACGTAGAATGTGTGGAGGAATGATGATGATGCAGATCTCATGGCCAAATGGGGTTGATTAAGAGATTTAAGGGACATCCTTGACAAGTGGTGACAAGTTGCTGTGGCAGTTAACATGACTATGTGGATCATCATCGAGAGATGATGAAGATATCAAGATGGACAAACTGATGTGAATGATGATGTTGAAGAAGATTCGAGAACTCGTTTCCATATCGATTAAGTGCCACACTATGGTGGTTCGCGGTGATGCCAGTGGTTGTGATGTTGGTATTTCACACTCACTCCACACAATTGCACAGAATCCTCCCACCGTTGAGCGGCTCTCGGAATCCATTGTAAAGTGCTCTTCATTAAATAAATGAACTTACGTCGACTACGGATTAAGAACGTCGGAGCCTTTTTAATTGTCGTTAAAATAATAATAATGAAGTCAAAGGGCAGAGAAAAAATCAATTACCGCAAAATCCATATTTAATCCGATACCACAAACACACATACATATATTCGACCACATACACGGAATACAACTTTGATCCTACAAAATGTGTCTTTCAACAAGTTCTTCCAATCACTTAGTCTCTAACGTATTTTTTATATATTTCAATATTTGTTTTAATTATTATTATCGTTCTTTGAACTCTTTATTAATTATGTCGAAAATAGTATGACTTTTTATTTCACAACTTGTTTATTTACAACGCTTCGCACTACAACCAATAAACGGCACGCGGCGTCCACCGCACACACAAACAAATAGGGGCCAACATGAACGCACAACACTGCTTGTTGATGCGTCGACGGGGGCGAAAGCTTTTCCACTTTTTCCACAGGTTTTCCACGCTGCCTCACGTTTGCTTATCCACGGTCGATGTTCATTGAGCGCGCTCACTTCCGAACTGCTCGAGATGCTCAGCAAAACTGAAGCCTGCCTGGTCTCGATGGCTCCCGCCTTGCTGGCAGCCGTCCTGACACGTCCTGACCAAGCGAATGTTGCGCAAGAGGCTCTGAAACTCTCTTGCTCGTAAAAGAAGCAACATGTACGAATCAGGCTTGAGAAACATGTTTCAGACTGTTGACAGCAACATGCTGTTTTAGACATAAGTTGTAAATCAACCACATGTGTCTCTGAATAACGTGAATCGCATCATGTGAATTCGTGACATGTGAGTCTTCAACATTTGGGTCTCCATCTTTTGAAATTGATTGGAAAACATGTTCATCGGTAATATGCTTGAATAACACAGAAGTGGTTGGGTTTGACTGACAATATCGAACACGTTGCTCACAGTCCGTTGCATTCGGAAACCAACAAAGCTGGAAAATAGGAGAAAAATCCAATAACAGTCATAGAAGTGGAAGAGAAGGACTCAAATGTCTAATCGAAGTCAATGATTTTTCCTCAGTCATTTGAACCTCATTGCACTGACTGCAGGAACCTTATCTAAATTCAACCTTATCTTCATCCAGTATTTTTCTCTAACTCGCAGGAGGTTGCGCGGCGTCTCTGGAAAGGAGTTTGCAATGGTGTCTGTCGGAAGACCCAAAGGAAGAAGTTGCAGAGACTCAGTTGCTACTCCTCCTGGAGGAAACCGTGTCAAGTGGTTGCCCTTCTTTTGTTTGCTGTCAGAGAGACAGAGAAATATTAAAATCCGAGAATGAGCGAGGGAGAGAACGAGAGTTTGTAAGTACCAAAAATCAAGAACCAAGAACCAAGAACGAGGCAAAAACAGTAAAGGGGAGACAAAAACAATAAAGATGAGACTACGCCTTCAACTGAACGCGTCCACAAACAATCTCGCTCATCAAACCAGGAATCCATGCACTCAACGAGATCGTTTCATCCATCCATCCGATCTCTGTCCGTTCAATTCTCATACATAAATATTCCACTTCCACTTCTCTTCCAGCACGCCCGACCCGACCCCAATCAACCGCAGCGAAATTGATGAACACACATCGAGTGCACCCCAGCGCCATC
Organism: Coelopa frigida; assembly: GCA_017309665.1. Lineage (NCBI taxonomy): Eukaryota > Metazoa > Arthropoda > Insecta > Diptera > Coelopidae > Coelopa > Coelopa frigida. The sequence continues at coordinate 20,332,085 of CM029562.1, forward strand.
CGATGCAGGGCTATTTTCGACACGAGGACTCCAGTCTTGCCTCAGTGTGAGTGTCCGAGTTTATACGTATGTGGGGGTGTTTATAATGAGCAGCAATCGCTGATCCATCCATCGAAAGATCCATATGGAACTATGGTTAGCCTTCTGCTGGCATCGATTCGATCTGGAGCAGTTGCTGTCAGTCATGATCAGCTCCTATCCACGGCGTTGGTGAGGTTTGAGCTAATGAGGTTTGGTATCAACATATCTAATTAGTTCAATTAACTGCAGCTTGTTCAACCAGCAACCGTCTATCATTTAAGAGCCAACTAGACAAGTGGTGGGACGGAGATAGACAGAGAGAGAGTGAGATGGAAAAATCTATCATCGTTGCATAGTGCAAGCATCATTGTCGAATCCTTTCACATTCATCTACTCACGGATGTCTATTAAAAACTCTATTACGGCAGAGTCATTAGCGGTGACGTCATCGAGACGTCCATTTGGAAATCCATTAGCGGACGATTTGAGATTTACTTCGACCACAATCGCATTTCCAGACGCTCGTTTCTATTTCCATTCAAATTCAGTTGACAGCATAATTTCGCATAAATTTGAAATTTCGATTCTGTACGAGTCGAAACTGATAGAGAAGAACGGAAAAGTTAAAGTAAAAAATATTCGTCATGAATATTGGATATTCTGTAACGTTTCACAATGGAATATAGAAAATGATTCCTGGATTACTGTTTCAATATGTATAATATATTTTTCATTGATCCTGTAAAAATAGATTTCAAAACCACGAAAAAGATAGGAAAAGGAAGAGGCGATGTTGAATAATTCAAAATTGTTCTCTGTGGCAGACTAGCGAATGATAGAGAAAGAGTGAAAAAGAGAGAGCATCTATTATGGGTGTGTGTATGAGAAATTCCATGCTAATTGAATGAAAATTTCCAAAGGAAATTTGATGTGCGAATTTCTCTCGAATTCCAAACCGAAGTTCTTTATTGCAACATCCCCACTTCTAAATTGTATTCCTGCTCTATATGAATGCTAACACCATGCTTGTTATTTCCATTTTCCCTACCTTTTTCGTGTTCTAATTCTGTAACGTGTCAAATCCTGTGTTTCACTATTCTGTGCTTCCTTTAATTACCATCTCGCTATTTCTTCCACTTTTGCATTTCTGTGACGAGGTGTGGCAGGAACAGAGAAGAAAAGGAAGCATTTTCTACTCTCGTATAATTAGGCGGCAAAAATGTCGTCCAACACTCACACACTCACCTCCTCACACTCAGTCATTCACTCACCCATTCACTGACTGACTTGCTCACACGAAGTAATTTCACTATGAAATGATATCCTTCTTCCACTGTTACTTCCTTCCATCTTTTACACCCTACTATTTACTCTCTTTGGATACCAGAGCGAGAAGTCCTGAGATCCCAAGTAGAGTCGTGCATGCCAAAGTGTCGACAATAACGCTACAAGCCAACGTGGCAACGCCAAAAACGCCGCCGCGCAAAACCACAAGTTTGAACATTTTAATTTGTTTCAAGAAAGAGAACCAAGTAATGGAAGAAAAACTGGAGCCAAGTGTTTCTAAGCGATCGCGAACGTCCTTCGGTGGATGTCGGCCTAAGAAGGACTTGAAGGACGTTGGACCACTGACATGATCATGATAAACTCGTGACTATGATCATGTTTATTTCATATCATTATACTTCCTTCCTCCTTCTTCGTCTTCTGCCTAACTTTCTCGCATGATAAAGTTACATATATCTAACCTCTATCACTCTATCTATCAGACAGGCACATCTCTCGCCTTCATACACATCACTAAACTTTTTACGTTGAGTTCACAACACTCTTTAGCATTGCAAATAGACATTTCATCTTGGTTGGAAAAGTTGAAGTTGTTGTTGTTGAAGTAGTAGCCTTTGTTAGTGTTGTTGTTCAAGTGAGGGGTTTTGTTATTCTTCTTCATCTGGTTGGTGTTATTAGAAATATTGTTGTTGTATGAAAAGTTTATATCGAAGTTGGATGAGGTTTTAATTGAATCGCTATACAATTCAGCACGTTGTTATTATTTATTCCTCCTCGATATCGAGGCCACAACTTCCCGTTGCACTCGCGCCACAGGACATTTTCCTTCCTTCCCACATACGAGGTCTCCTGGAACTCTATCTGGATCTAATTTTTGAAAAATTCGTTTTGGAATCAATTTTCCTGGCGTTCTGCTCCTGAAACGTCATTTCGAGAAAGAGTGAGGAAGAGAATAGAAAGAGAGAGGTGCAATGAGAAGATGGGCGATGTGAGCACTTTAATTAAGCCTGTGTCAATTATCGAGTTGGTGCCTATCCCTCGGTCTGAGCGTGTCTGTCTGTCCATCTAACTGTTCCTCCTGTGTGTTCCGCTGAGTGGCCAGAAAAGGACGAAAAAATCACATCAACTCGACACGAACCCCTTCACTTCACCCATTCACAGACAGAAGAACTCGGGAATGATTCACGCGACAAGGGGGGGTCCTTGAAGAGAACTGAGTGGTACCGAAGTGTCCTCGTGAGAGCGAGATGGGGATGTCAATTGATGCCAGCTGTCGATTGAGATCATCTTCGACATTAGGTGGGTTCCGTCCATTCGTTCATCGGGAGGGATCCAGATGTATCCTTCTTGTGTGCTCTATCGGTCGTTCGTTCGGTTTAGACCGAATTTATTCCTTTTTGTTGTTGTTGATATTCTAGACCACTGTAGTTATTGCTTCCTTTTTGTAGGTATTGTTGGCATTGCGATCGTTGCTGTTGCATCTATTATCGTTGCTGTAGTAAATTCTCACCGTCCTCTGAATTTGGACGTCGCTGCGCATGCTTTTGCCCCCAATGGATTTGTCAATGGATCCTAGAATCGCTTTTAGGACGGCAAGATGAGGGATGATATGATGATAGGGGAAAATGTGATGGGACGTAGGATACCGTGTCGTCGTCTTATGCTTGAGCACGTTCACCAGGAGCCTTGGGTCCGTGAACCAATGAGTTGGTAGTAGTCGTGATATCACTGCTGGAAATGGAAAAGAAGAAAAAGAAAAAAAAAAATAGAAAATAGAATCGAAGAATTTTCATTCAATATTTATTCTTGTGCTTTATTCCATTAGACGATGAATGATAAGGCGATGAAGCACAGCACACTACACCATTTTCAAGCAAAGTTCAGAAAATCATAAACAGACCTGAGAAAATCGGAAACAGACCTCAGAAAATCGGAAACAGACCTGAGAAAATCGGAAAGAGACCTCAGAAAATCGGAAACAGACCTCAGAAAAAAGACTTAAGGGCCGAACTCGGTAGAATAATGAAATTTAAAGTTTTTCTGGTTTTCTGATAAATAATAATATATTTAAATATTTAATATTTAATAATAAATTGTAAATAATACATATATTCTTTAATTCTACTCGCATATAGCGCTCTTTAGCCTCATCAGTGACAATGTTCCATGTCACACATCTTTGGCAGCTGCTATTGCCCGTTACACGCAAGACAAAACCAAAGTTCTTCGCTTGGGTCCATATTCACCAATGCTGATCCCCATTGAAACAATATGGTCCAAAGTAAAGACTTACGTGAGGCAACAAGGAGACAATAACAGTGGCCGACTGTTCACGTGCAATTCAACACAGCTCCATTTTCCATGACGGCCTCCGATGAATTAAATACTTACATTTATTTTGATATTTTCTTTTTCTTCGAAAAATTTGTCAAACAAATGTTCAAAAATAACTCGAGGTATTTTGCTAATGTATGTTTTCAGTATGTTTTTTTGTAAGTTTTTGTATTAAGAAAATGTCCCTTTAGCCCCGCTTCTGTCAATCTCGGACTCGACCAAGAATTCGAGGACTTCAACGAGTTCGAGGACGAGTTTATCTTTGGTTAAGTTGCCAAAAGAAAGAAATGCAGAATGCACGAGGAAAGTTTCGCTCACCTTTCGGCCAGATGTTTAAACGTGCGAATCGTTTTTTTCTTATTCTCCTTCCCTCTACAGCTCTTTTATTCTCTTACTAACAGCCTCGAGAAACCAAGATAGTGAGGTGGAGAAAGAGAAAAAAACTGAGGGCGAGAGAGAGTGCGAGGGAGATAGATGGACAGTAAAAGTCGTTGACATACGAAACTATGACATTCCTTCTAAATAGTTTCCGTTTCGCTATAAAGAGTTCGTGGCCAGAGCCTGAAATTGGACAATCGATGCCAAGAAGTCGCCTTGAGAGAGTTTCCATTGTCCGATCGTGAAGCGTGGCGAGAGGAACGGGGTTAAGGCGGTAATCGAAAAAGTTTCCCTTCCTCTCTATCATTTGCTCTCTGTATCTTCCATTCGTCTCTCTCCAACAGGTCTCTCTTGCTGGTCGCTGTCAATGAAACCATTGGACGGAAGGCGAGTGCAGAGGATTAAAGGATAAATTAGTGTGGTGAGTTTATGGCATAAGGATTTGGAAAAAATAAATTTCATCCTTGACATCCATCCTTTCATTACTATGCGGGCGATTAGGAAAGAACAAACAGAAATAAGTTAAAATAATCTTAAGGATTAAGGGATATTTATTGATAACTAGCAAAAGTGAGTGAGATAGAGATAGAGGAATATTTTTTATATATATGGTGCCACCATTTCAGCCGAGAAGAACTAAAAGAAACAATTTTCTTATTATTATTAAGAAAATGTCCTTGTTTCTCATTTGCATTATTTATAACAAAAATTATGAAGTTGAAATTTAATGAAAATGAAAAAAATTTCCCGATTAAAATTTACTAGCAGACCTAGAGATGAATAATCATTGGATAAACTCTTCCCAATGGACTCCTTTGTGAATGTGTGGGTTAAGATCCATGAGCCATGAAATTCATATTCTAAACACTCGCTCACTCTTTCTTTTAGTTCGTCCACCTCTTTCATCGGCATCGAACCAATAACCGCTGGTGAACCACCTTCATTTCCTCTTCCTGTTTCTGAACATTCTCTCGATTTACCTCGTTGTTCTTCGTCGTCAACTTCTTGCCTCTGGCTACAGGAGGTCGTTGGTTTTGTCGTCTTCTCTCAAAAATAACTTTCGCAGTTTTCTCTGAGTCGCGAGGTGTGGTTAGAAAAAAAGCATAGAGAAAGGGAGGTGGAGTCGATCGCATCAAATATTCATCGAACTGACTTGGAAACCTTTCCTTCCTACTTTCCTTCTATCCATCCGACCGGCCATCGTTTCATTGCTTTGAACTATGGTGCAGAGAGTCCTATCCGTAGGGAGTAAAAAGTACTCTATCTCTCTCAGAATCCCCCATCAGCTGGAGAGAAGCCAAAAATACTCAACCCCCATGCAAAATGAACTAGAACCTAAAAAGAAAGGAATTAGGAAGGGAGTAGGAGAAGAAATGGGGAAACAGGAGGAGAAAAGAGAGCCAAGAGAGATATGTAGGCAGCTGGATGCAGGGAGGTAAGAATGAAGCAGAATCCACAGCGAAAGTTTAGTTGAATTACCGCTCAAGGATCGTGAAGGAGAAAAGGAGTAGAAAGAGAGAATGAAGGAAACCGGAAGGTGGGAAGGAAGCCCGATGAAATATATTTCAAGAAAACAGTGGCACCAACAACAAAACCAACAACCATTGCATCAGTAAATTCAATCAAAACTCCTTCAACATTTTCATAAATTCATCAGTCTTGATGCCAGAAACCAAAAAAAAAAAATAATAATAATAATAAAAAACAACATGAGACCCGAGTTGACTGGTTCTGCCGCAAGATTCTGGTTTGCGGTTGTGTGTGTGGGTGTACACCCACCTTCTGTAATGAAAATAAATAATAATAATAATTGAGGGAGAGGCGACGAACGATGGACACATCAACATTGGATCGACGAACACCGAAGCGACCCGTTTCTGGTTCCGTCGACATGACCGACGTCATCGTGGCTGTTGCATCCGGTGAGGAAACCGCAAGTGGGTCGAATGTGACGTCAGACGGAGGTGGAAAAATTATTCTGGAAGAAGCTTCAAGAGCAAAAGCGAATCATTTACTATGACACTGACTGACTGACTGTTTGCCGACGTCCGTCCTTTCGTTACTTCATCCCGACGTTTCTTTGTTCCGTCTTCGGTGCGACTCCAACGACTCTAGAGAGGCGGCATCTCCCCCTCTCTTTCTAACACTCGCCGACAACTTGACATTAATGACACGATGCCAACAACATCTACAACAACTTGATGATTACAGGAACAACAAGAACAGGAGGAATTTAAACCACTACAACAACACCTAAAGCATGTCAGTGAGGCGTGTAGAAATCTTTGGCAACATTTCAATTTCATTTGAATTAAAACCACATATTTCTCTCCAAGTGAAACCAATCTGCGCCAACACTTCCCCGCCCTGACCATGCCTCCCCCTTCCGGCCACCTGCTGTCTGAATCCTCGCCACCATATCACAGCAACCGTCATCCACTCCTCGTCACAGATCTCGAATTCGAATGGAAAATTTTCCCGAAGGCAGTTGGAATGAGGGAAAGAAGTTGGGACGGAGCAGAGCTTGTTGGGGTGATGGGTAGGTGAAGTTGGTGAAGAAAACACCAGGTCAAACGATAGCTGATGGCGATGAAGCCAAACGTTCATTTATTTTCGTTGGGGAATCAGGTATAGGACGAGGAAGCGACTGCTGGGATGTTTCTTAGCGAAGAAAAAAGAAGGGAAACTGTTAGAAAGAGAGATGGGAAGCAAGTTGAATTTTTTTGTTGTATATGTTTGTGCAAATGGCTACGCACTAGAATTCGAAATTCAAAGTTCAATATGCGAGATTTCGTAAGAGAAAGACAGTAAAAGCGAGAATGAGATAGTGAGATAGAGTGTGAGAGAAAGCCAATGAGTGAGGTCGTGAAACGATTGTGAATGTATTGATGGAATTTTCATATGATTTTAATTGTTTTAAAGATTAAATTCACCAAGGAACAAAAGGGACAACGAACAAAAAACAATATAAACGGTGAGAGAGAATTTGTAGGATTTGTAGGAGCAACACTCAAATAGTCAACAGAAGACAAGAGCAGACTTAGTATACAATACCTCAATAATATTGCCTGACTCTCTATCTCGAAGACTGGTATTCGAAAAATCTATAGGAAATTAACTTTAAGTTTTTTTTAATTAAGTTTCTTTCTATCTCGTTTTTTGCATTGTCTTGCTCAATTTGAACTTACATTGTTGTACTTAAGAACGAGTTTCTTCTCAAGCATTTGATTTTCTCTCTATACCTCTCATTTGCTCACTATTGGTTGTTGGTTTTGTCTTTTGCATCGAAGAAGAGCCGAAAAAGTACCCGCTGAGTCTCAACGACAGATGTGAACATCTCCATCTCCCTCTGTTCCCTTTCAATGCACTTTCCACCTGTCGTGCAATTCATTTGATTATGTAAACTTTGGACAAGGATAACAAACAATTGTTGGGGACATTTTTGCGAACGAAACATGGGATCCGAAACACAAATCCACATTGGTTGAATATTTACTGAGAGCTTTGCCTCATGCGCTGAAAAGCAATCACAATTGGCACCGTCCTTCCATCAGATTGTCTGTGTGCGAGTGGGTGTGTATGTGTGATATCCTCTTGCACGTGTGAATATTTCGTACGTTCAGCATTCGAGGGATTTGTCCTCAAATATTCACGCTATAACAATGACAGCTATTGTTGTTACTATTTTCGTAGTTGTTACTAAAGTTCTTTCTGTTGACGTTGTCTTCATGTCATCGAAATCCAGAGCAAAAACTTTTTCATATATGATCACAATCGTATCTATTGTGGTTGTAGTTGATGCCGTTTTTTCGCATGTTTTTTTTTTTTTTGTATTTTGTATTCGTCTTGTTGCTAGATTTAAAATAATTTTATGTTCTGCTATTGTTTTTGGACTGTTGGATTATTTATTCCCATTACTGTTCTTGTTCAACCGCTGTATCGATTTAGCTCCTCTGAATTTTGTATCTGAATTTCAATCGATTTCATACATTTCCAGAAAAAAAACTAGCGCACCGGGGTCGCTTCGCTCCCCCGGTTTGCCTGGTCTACCCAGGCAAAATCTGTTAACTTCGGCCAGGCCGAAGTTTACATACCCTACACCCTGCATATAACGTTTATTAATGGAAAAACAGTGCATTTCTATCAATAATTAGTGAAAATTCATCATTACACTTTCAATGCAGACAAAATCTGATTCAACAACAGACTTGGGAGGATTGAAATTTTCAACAATATAAAGTCCAGAAGTACTTGCTGCGCTACTATAAGCAACATATTGTAACGATTCAATTCCTGGGCCACGCTCGCCGGTGCCCAGGGTTCGTTGCAAATATTTATATTCGCGGGGAAAACGCTTGTGTTGGAAATTTTAGTTCACTTACGATCACACAATAAGATCGCCGATTGCGCTAGCTCTCGCACCGGCGACGTTGACGTTAGACGCCGGGACCGTCGCGGGCGAAGTTCGGTGGCGTGGAGAGAGAAGGGGGAAGAGCCCGAATTGCAGTAGATTTATCGGGCGCCGTCGGCGGCGACGCGACTTCTACTTTCTCCTCCGCGGACGGACAACACGAAAACGGACGATGGTGGGTATGCACGCGTAATCCGCGTGGGGAAAATCTGAAGGCCGATTTCCTCGATGGAAATCGGGGCTAGCTTTCCGTCGGCACGACCGAGGTGGATCGAATGGTCCAGCCCTCGACGCAGAAAAAAAAAACCCAATATCTCAATTAAATGTTTGCGTGTTACCTTCAAATCTTCGGCGGTCTGGTCCCTGCGGTCTGGTTCGGGCGATGGTCGCGGGCGAAAGAGAGCGAGTTCCGTCCCGCGTGGGTGCAGCTGCCCTCGGCCCTTCGGGTTTTTGTCGTGAACTTCCGATCTTCGAACTCGAATTCGAAGATCGAAAGTTCGTCGAGTGCGATCAGGGTGCACTCGGTTAGTGCACTGTGGTTAAATTACTAACACAATATGGTAACAATTCATTTTTTTTTAATTCAAAATAACTTAACTAATACACTTCATATAAACAATAACTTAAAATAATAATACAAGAATTAATAATAACTAAACTATAAATATTCCATGGACGGGGTAGGGATTAGGGAAGGATTAGAGAGGGGTAGTGTGGGAGATATGTGCCCCAAATTTGGCACGGGAAATTTGGGCGTCACATTTCCCCCTTACTTCCGGGGGGTCCTCCTGCGCCGCCGCTTGACCTCTTCGCCGGCGGTCACCGTTAGCCGGCCCTGTGCCGTGAGGTCGAACGTGAAGGGCCGGTTGTGGACCCAACGCCGGAAACGCTTCTGCTGTCCGTGGGCCATATCCCGCAGCTCCCCCGTGATGGACCGGCGGATCGCGTCGATGGTGCGGAGTGGCAATTTGGCGAAACTCCGCTCCACCACCTGGATGCCGTTGGGGCCGCCGGCTTGTGGGGCGGCGTCGGTCTTGGTGTCTCCGTGGCCGTTGGTGCCGCGCTTACGCCCTCCGCTGGCTTGCGGAGCGGCGGTTTTGACGACGTCGTTGGAGCCGGCCTTGGGTTCCGGGGATTGCGACATCCGGGCCGTGAACTCTCGCCTACTGTGCAGCCAAACGGATGGCGGTAGGCAGCCCGGGAGACCGTGGTCGGGGCCAGCCGGGCGCTTCTGTGGGCCCGGCGGCGGGGCTTGCTGCTGGTGTCGCTGCTGCAGTCGCTCAGACCGGTGTTGGAGTCGGATTCCGATCCGGGCGGCCGGGGTGGCCGTGGAGGTTCGGCTGACCCCCGTCCACCTGTTGTAAGCGGTCTTCTGTCCGGCCTGTCCGAGCAAGGCCGCAATCCGGCTGGCGCGGCCCACGGCTGCTGCTGGTCCGGTCCTGTCGGCGATCGGGGTCAGTGACGCTGGTGACCGGCGTCCAGTGTCGGCTCGTTGGAGCGTAGCCGCGAGACTGCCTGCGCGGCCCGCGGTGGCTGCTGGTCCGAGCCTGTCGGACACGCGGCCCTCGAGGGTCATTCCCGTCATCTGGGCCAGTAGGTCGGGGTTCGGGCCGGCCGAACGCTTCTGGTCCGGCTTGGTTGCGTTGAGTTCCATCCTTTTTTACTCCTTCTGCGGTGCGTCGGTTATCTGTAACGAAAAAGGGAGATGGCGTTAGTTCTCGGTTGGCTACTCGGCCTCCCCTTCGGGAAGCTGCGAGTCGTGGTATGGCTTCAGCTCGCTGACGTGGGCGGTGCGGCCGCGGCGCTCGCCCTCCGCTTTGAGCTGCACAATGACCGGCGAGACGAAATCCGTCACAATGTACGGTCCGGCGTAACGAGGCGCGAGTTTGGCGGCGAAATTGTCCACTGCCTTGGACAGGTGGTGTTGCTTGACTAACACCTTTTGTCCGATGACCGGCCTCCACTGACGCCTCCGCAGATTATAGTGCCTCGCTTGCTCACTCGAAGCTTTGCTAAGGTTGTGGCGTACTACATCGAATATTTCCCGGAGACGCAATGCCGCCTCTCGGGGTTCGCGAGGGGCCGTGCCCGTACCGATCGTCACCTCGTCGTATAGCGCGGCGGGGAGGCGAGGTTCGCGGCCTTGCGTGAGAAAGGCTGGGCTGTATCCGGTGGATTCCGAAGGGCTAGTATTTATTGCCAGCGAGATCTCTGGCAGATTTTCGTCCCAGACTTGATGTCGGTTACCGGCAAGCTGGGCGATCATTGTCTTCACGGTCCGGTTCGCGCGTTCCGTGGGGTTCTCTTGAGGAGTATAGGGGGCCGTAAATTGTTGGCGGACCCCCACCTCCTCCAGATATCGTTTAAAGCTCCGGCTCGTGAATTGGGCGCCGTTGTCGATGATTGCGAAGTCCGGGAATTTGTCGGGCTGTTTTGCCACCTCTTCCCGTTTCGCGCGTAGCCATGGACACTCCTTCAACGGATGGTTGCCGGCGGTGGCCCTCTTCAGCACTTCCTGGGGCTGACGTGACAGGGCGTCGGCAACCACGTTCAGTTTACCGCGTTTCGATACTGCACGGTGAAATTGTGCTGCTGTAATTCGAGGGCCCAACGCGCAACACGTCCTGAGGGGCTCTCAATCGAGTTAAGCCATTTGAGGGAGAGATGGTCGGTGATGACGGAAAACTTGTACCCTTCGAGGTACGGTCGCATTTTCCGTATTCCCCAGACGATCGCGAGGCACTCCTTCTCCGTGGGGGAGTAGTTCCCTTCCGCGCTAGCATCGGTCTGCAGCGTGAAAGGTTGTGTGAAGTCGGGGCACACAAGGACCGGCGCTTGTGTCAGCTTCGTTTTCAGCAGATCGAATGCGGCTTGTTGGGGCTCACCCCACTTAAAATGCTTTCCTTTCTTAAGCAAGGCCGTAAGGGGTTGAGAAATGGTCGCAAAATCGGGTACGAACCTTCGGTACCACGACGCGATACCCAAGAAACGTCGAACGCCGCGAACGCTGTCGGGGGGTTTCAAGTGTTGTATCGCCGCTATCTTATCGGGGTCCGTCCGGATCCCCTCTGCGGTAACCACGTGGCCCAAGTACTTGACCTCTGTTTTAAAGAGCTCGCACTTCTCGGGGTTCACCCTTAAGTTGGCCGCTCTGAGTCTTCGGAAAACCTCCCGCAGATTCTGGAGGTGTTCTTCGAGACTGGCGCCGGTGACGATTATATCGTCAAGATATGCGAATGCATACGGCTCCATTTCCGGGCCGATAACGCTATCGAGTGCCCGTTGAAATGTGGCCGGGGCGGAGTGGAGCCCGAATGGCATCATTCGCCACTGAAACAATCCCCTTCCGGGAACAGTGAACGCCGTATACTGCTTGCTCGCCTCCTCCATCGGTATTTGCCAGTAACCGTCCTTCAAGTTGAGACTACTGACATACTTGGCCTCCCTCAGGCGGTCCAAGATGTGCGTAATCCTCGGCAAGGGGTAGGCATCGGACACCGAGCGACTATTTAATTGGCGATAGTCGATGCACAGCCGCCATGCCTCCGACTTCTTGCGGACGAGGACGATCGGCGCGCTATGTGGGCTGTGGGAGGGTTCGATGCAACCTTTGGCGAGCAGCTTATCGACTTTTTCGTTAATTACGGCCTGCATGGCGGGGTTGCGAGGGAAATAACGCTGTTTAATGGGCCGGTCGTCGGTCATAACGATGCGGTGCGAGGCGATAGTGGTGGTCCCCGTCAGATCTCGGAACTGAGCTAGCTCCGCGTCTAGAAACTGCTGGATCTCCTCCATCTTCTCGGCTTTGGGTTTTGTTGCGGTGCGACGTATCGGCTTGACCTGCGTTAGATCAATCGTGGCTCCGCCGAAACTAAAAACTCCACCCGCATGGATGCAGAAATCGAGGCCTAGTAGGACCTCCTCCGAGGAATTTGGCATAATTAAAAATTGGAACTTACCCCGCACGCTGCCCAGACAAACCTCTACCTCGGCTACCTCCTGTAATGGTCGGGTACTCCCGTCGGCGAGGGTGATGCTGGTTATCTCCCTGGTCCGTCGGACGGGAATACCCAACCGCGCCACCAATCCTTCGCTGAGGAAACTCTTGGACGCGCCGGTGTCGACCTGAGTTCCTGCCAGCGTGATATCCGCGAAGATGTGGTGGGCGTCGGCTCGAAGCACGCCTACTGTGCTGGGTGGCTGAGTTGTTCTGGGGGACCGTTGGCCACCTGTCCGGATCGGGCCCCCCTCGCGTTTCCCGCCTCTCGTCGGCAACAGTCGACTGTGCGTATGCCTCGGCGTCCGCATATCCAACAGAAATAGACCCGTGGGTTCATACAGGCCCTCTCCTGGTGGTCCTGCTGGCCGCAATTCCGGCAGGCCAACTGTGGGTTGGAGACCCATTCGCCGGGCTCGTCGCGAGCTCGTCGATGTTGTTCCGGCCGGACTCCCGGGGTTGGGTACCCCTCGCGCCGGCGAAGTTCCGGCCGTGCATCACGCTGCGGAGCGTTAACCGGCACCTCGCGAATGCCCTCCAAGTCCCCGGCTAGGTTCATTAGTTCGGCTAGGTTCGCAAAGTCCCGCCGGCGGACGTACCATTGGTAATCGGGGTGTGAGTTGCGATAAATTCGCTCGAGCTGTTGCGACGCGTCGTATGGCAAGTGCCTCATCAGCCCTTGCATGACTAATACGTAATCCTTGAATGGCTCCTTCGGCCGTTGGACTCGACGACGGACTTCGTCCTCCAATGTCTCGAGGAATCGTGTCGGCAGGAAGAACTGGTTAAAGTCCTCTTTGAACTGAGACCATGTAGCCCAATGGTTGTTATTGTTGCGAAACCACACGAGGGCGCGGTCCCGCAACAATTCGGGCATGGTCCTCGGCAAGAGGTCTGTGGCGATGCCATAGGCTTCAGCCAGCTCTTCCACCCGCTCGATGAACGCGAGGGGATCCTTGGCCCCATCATAGCGGGCCGACCACTTCCGCACTTGGTCGATGGTGGTCACGTAGGTGACGACGCGGCGCGGCGGTGGAGGATTGATCTCCTTTTCTTTCGCAGGCGAGAAATGGGTGGGCGTGACCTGTTTTGGTTCGGGGTCTTCCCATGTATCCTCGTGGACCTTTATTTTGGGGATCTCCCCGGACGGGGTAGGTGGGCGAGCACTCCCTTTCGAAGGGCCTGGCGACGGAGCGCGACGGTGCAGCTCCTGCAACTCGAGAAGTCGGCGCGTGACGTCGGCGTCCGCTCCTTGATCCGCGATGAACGTGGTCAACTGTTTCCGCAGTTCTTCCACCGTTCCCGTCGCCTCGAGTTCGAACTCGATGGCGTATTTTACCAGGTCCTCCCGGCGGAGGGAGTAGACCCACGACACATTGAGCATTTTCGACACTAGCGCAGATTGTCCTGGTCTGGGATCTTGAAGCGCGGGCACTCGCGCACTGACGTTCAACCGCACACAGATTTGTTCTTGCACTCACTCGCGTCGAATGGTTTTATTTACCATATTTTTTTTTTTTTATATTTTTATTGGGTTAACCGCGCGTACTTTGTATGTCCGCGAGTACGAAATGTGTTTTATCTTATTTTGTTTCACTCGCGCGTTTCTATTCACTCGGCCGGGTTTTATTGTTATTATTTTTCGCGACGTTTTCCAACACTAGCGTCCCTGCTCGGGCGCCATGTAACGATTCAATTCCTGGGCCACGCTCGCCGGTGCCCAGGGTTCGTTGCAAATATTTATATTCGCGGGGAAAACGCTTGTGTTGGAAATTTTAGTTCACTTAGTTTTATTATTTTTCTATATTTCGTTATAATTATTCACTTAACACTACCCATCGATATACCCGCCGCTGTCGTTGCTGTTGCTAATAAGATCGCCGATTGCGCTAGCTCTCGCACCGGCGACGTTGACGTTAGACGCCGGGACCGTCGCGGGCGAAGTTCGGTGGCGTGGAGAGAGAAGGGGGAAGAGCCCGAATTGCAGTAGATTTATCGGGCGCCGTCGGCGGCGACGCGACTTCTACTTTCTCCTCCGCGGACGGACAACACGAAAACGGACGATGGTGGGTATGCACGCGTAATCCGCGTGGGGAAAATCTGAAGGCCGATTTCCTCGATGGAAATCGGGGCTAGCTTTCCGTCGGCACGACCGAGGTGGATCGAATGGTCCAGCCCTCGACGCAGAAAAAAAAAACCCAATATCTCAATTAAATGTTTGCGTGTTACCTTCAAATCTTCGGCGGTCTGGTCCCTGCGGTCTGGTTCGGGCGATGGTCGGCGGCGAAAGAGAGCGAGTTCCGTCCCGCGTGGGTGCAGCTGCCCTCGGCCCTTCGGGTTTTTGTCGTGAACTTCCGATCTTCGAACTCGAATTCGAAGATCGAAAGTTCGTCGAGTGCGATCAGGGTGCACTCGGTTAGTGCACTGTGGTTAAATTACTAACACAATATGGTAACAATTCATTTTTTTTTAATTCAAAATAACTTAACTAATACACTTCATATAAACAATAACTTAAAACAATAATACAAAAATTAATAATAACTAAACTATAAATATTCCATGGACGGGGTAGGGATTAGGGAAGGATTAGAGAGGGGTAGTGTGGGAGATATGTGCCCCAAATTTGGCACGGGAAATTTGGGCGTCACAATATATTGCCGCGCGACTGATTCCACTTGGAAGATGAACAGCCATTTGGAAATATGTAGCTCCCTGACTTTTGTGGATTGTGATCCCTTCAGCAGGTACAATTGGAAATTGTATTCTCTCAATCGTCACCTGCTCATTACGTTTATATTGAAAGGATATAATCAATTTTTTATGGGCGTCCATTGAGGTTCAGTTGGATGTGGTCTCTTTCTTCTTGCATTCACTCCCACCTTTCATCAGCCAATAACATCCATAAAGTAGTTGGATTTCTTGTAGATCTACGATTTTGTATGGAAGGTGCTCGTGTCCTATAAGAGATATTTTCCATTTGATTCTTGGGAACTCTTGGTAGCAATATTTAATCCAATAACTGTCTATATGGTTTACCATATCCAACATTGAGCTGTTGCTTTTGAGCTGAGCTGTAGCTTGTCAATTTTTAGCATGTAAACTCGTATCGGTGGCACACGATCAGATGCAAAATTTTATCTCGATATATACTATAGCTCACCAGATACCCCATATACACCTTTTGCTTTATATGGGAGGTGGGCGTGTCCGATGGGCGATGTTTTCCATTTCTGCCTTTTAAACTCGTATCAGTGGAACATGATTACACACGAAATTTCATCTCGATATATACCATAGTTCACCAGATATCCCATATAAACCTTTTGCTTTATATGGGGGGTGGGCGTGTCCGATGGGCGATGTTTTCCATTTTTGTCTTTTAAACTCGTATCAGTGGAACATGATCACACACAAAATTTCATCTCGATATATACCATAGTTCACCAGATATCCCATATAAACCTTTTGCTTTATATGGGAGGTGGGCGTGTCCGATGGGCGATGTATTCCATTTTTGTCTTTTAAACTCGTATCAGTGGAACATGATCACACACAAAATTTCATCTCGATATATACCATAGTTCACCAGATATCCCATATAAACCTTTTGCTTTATATGGGAGGTGGGCGTGTCCGATGGGCGATGTTTTCCATTTTTGTCTTTTAAACTCGTATCAGTGGAACATGATCACACACAAAATTTCATTTCGATATATACCATAGTTCACCAGATATCCCATATAAACCTTTTGCTTTATATGGGAGGTGGGCGTGTCCGATGGGCGATGTTTTCCATTTTTGTCTTTTAAACTCGTATCAGTGGAACATGATCACACACAAAATTTTATCTCGATGTATACCATAGTTCACCAGATATCCCATATAAACCTTTTGCTTTATATGGGAGGTGGGCGTGTCCGTTGACCGATTACGCCCATTTTTACATACAAGTAGCTTATAAATATAGAAATACTAAATCCAAAATTTCAAGTCAGTATCTCTTACCGTTTCTTCAATCTATTTCCACAAACAGACAGACGGACATAGCTAAATCGATTCAGGAGGTGACGCTGATCAAGAATATATATACTTTTCCATACCTACGACCTCTCCTTTAATGCGTTACAAACGGAAGGACAAAATGAATATACCCTTACCCACAGGGTGTAGGGTATAAAAATCAAGATATTATTAGACGAATATGATTGATAAGAACAGACAACGGAAAGAGAGCTTGAGACTGAATTTTGAGAAACCCTAAAAGACATAGAGAAACAGAGGTTGACATTGGAGAGGAAGGACAGTCGTTCCATTGTTCATCCTCCTATTCCACTGTCGAGATGAGTTTCCCAACACTAGGTCACAGGTTTCCGAACCTCGGGCCAGATAAAGATGTCCATCGATCCAACTTTCATCCCTCTGGGGCCGTTTGATCAATGCAATTGTGATAATCACGATGACCTCGTGGAGGACAGAGGCATTAGCTTCTAAATTGTATTATGCAACACGTATATTTAATTTTTAACTATAATGGAAAATGTTTGCGTAACAAATTACATCACATTATATACATATATGTGTATCATAGTTGGAAGATCTAATTATAATATTAACTAAATGATTATATTAACAAAATCATAACAACAATAATGTAAATATACGAAATCCCAATTAATGGGAATCCATATGAAACGTAAAATACAAAACTAAAAACTCATTAAAATGTTTTCGTTCGGACTTTCGATAGTTTTTGTGATATTAAATGAGCTTTCATTGATTGCAAAATGTTGTACGATGATAGTTATTTTTGGAAATTCCCCGAGGAGTCGTAGAATTTTTGTGTTCCAGTTCAGTTATATTATTCCAGGAACCCACGTGATTTTATTTCACGATTTTCTATGAAATTTTCTCTCATTTCCTAATTCGAATTTTTTTTATTTCTGACTTCGCTCACTCCGTTACTTTTTCTCTCTCATTCTCAACAAAGTTTCTTCATCGGAGCGAAAAGTTTCGAAATAATTACTTTGTTTACTCTCTGTGTTTTTGGTCCTTTGGGAAAGGTAAGGATATAAAAGTTTGCGAGTAAATTATGGGGGTTATTGCTACATTTTCCTCTTGTGTCAACTATGTTTTATTCATGTTCATGTTTTAGTTGTAAAATGGAAATTACTTTAATGACGAAAGTTATTGAATTGCTGTTGTAATAGAAAACAATTTCCAGACGTCGAGGAAACTTTAAATTAATGTTTAACTAAATTGTGTTTTTGTTACACAATCCCATTTGCTCACTTCAAAAATTCATAATTTGCATCTGGATCTCGCAATCAATCAACTCTCAGTGCTTCATTTTTAAGGATTTAAAATTAGCAAAGAGATAAGTTATTGATTTGTAAAATCAAATAAAATATAAAAAATGTATATGAAAATAAAATCAATTACTACTCCCAGATTCTATGCATCTGAAATACTTTTCAGTGCATTGTGCACTTACATTTATTGACAGAGATCGAAATACAATGAAATACAATTGGTTTCTATTAACAAGTAAAGGAAAAAACACAGGCCAATTGATATGTAAATAAAAATCCTTTTCAGTATCGTAATATTTGTTCTATCCAACGATCGTTGATTGGAGTGAAAGAGATAGGGACAGTAGTACATATAGACAAGGTGGTCAAGCAAAAACAATCAGAGGTTTCATGAAAGGTTTTATGCGAACGAAAAATAATCTCGTAAAAAACTCGACACTTTTCAATGTCTGGGTAATGGGATTTTTATTTCGTTTGCTTTTGGCGGAAAAACAATTTCGTAGCGATACATTTTTACGAGGGACGAAATTAAAAAAAATGCGTGCTGAAAATTAAATTGTTTTTTATTCAGATTGAACTTATACGAAGAGATAGAATAAGCTTAATTATTTGATCATTGAAAATCTTCAGTATTCGAGACCACTAATTAAAAGTCAAATGTATATGCGAAAGTGGACAAAAAGGCACGGAATGCAAATCGTCATCTTCCTGTCTCTTACTGGCCTGATGGGAGAATCGATGAAAGAAATTTCACTTCAATTTCAATTGAGTGCTTTTCCGAAGCGAAGCTCTTGCGGCGGTAGCGGATCCCACGATCCCTTTCGATTTTCTTTAGCCTCGCGATTTCTGGGCGTCGTATTTCGTGGTTCGTCAACCTGAAAAATGTGCTGTAATTGTTGCACTTCTTTTTATTATGATACTGGGGTTTTCGAAACTGGATGTTTATGTAGCCTTTATTCTTACACACGTTTATAACACCTCCTCCTACCCTCAGGCACACTCATGCCGACGCCGACACGAGTATCACGCACGATCACACACACTTACGTCCTCCACATACCGCACGAGAGATGCGGGAAACTCGTAAATAGTTCTCAAACGTTGCTTCTTCCTGTAACTAATTGATGCAAAGCAGTGGGTGGAAGGGCGGTCAAGAGCACGAAGAAGAGAACGAATGAGTGGAGCGAGAAATAGAAAGAGAGAGAAGTATCGATCGAAGAGTATGAATGGGAGGGCGAGAAATGGCATGCAAGTAGAAGGTGATTCACCTGTAGAAACTAGAGGTTAGTGATGTTGTTTGTGTTCGGTGTAGTTTTCGATATTGTTTTATAAATTGTTACTATTACTTTTATATGTGTTTTTGCTGTTGTTATAGATGTTTCAGTTCTTCTTATATGTGTTTGTAAGTGAAGCTTTCGCCCGTTATTAACGAGCCCATCAATTACGGCGCACTTAGAGGTTCCATCTCCATATTGAGTGCTAGGGCAACCGCGAAAAATCCAAGGTATGGAAATTAAGCATTATCTTTTGTTCGCTTGAAAGGATTCGCACACGTTCCCAGAACCTCTGCTCAACCCATGACTAAGCCCAATAAATTATCCTTCGAAGGACGCTGAAGTTGATGTTTCATTTTTTCTGGCTTCTCGGCAACAAATCAAGAAGCATCGAATTCACAATAAATGCCGTATATTTTTCTTTTTTTTTGCATTTCTTGCGAATGAGTCCTCTCACAGCCCATCAAAGTCGAGCCACCCTTGCGACACGACCTGCGACTCGAATGTAATTTCGGAATTGGAAGGATTGAATGTAACATTTGTGGTGGAAGAGGAAGCGGAGAGTGAGAATTTTGGCGATGGCTGTTGGCGAGGGGGGTTGACGGCACCACAGACTGTCTTGTTTTATTTACGTTTTTTTGCTTCTCCTCTTCTCTCTACCTTTTTCTCTCTTGGCTTCAGTTTGTTCTTCTCCAAATTGATGCAGCCTTGGAAGATAAGCACAATGAAAATTAATCACTCCCCCCTCCTTCGAATCTACTCGGCCTCCATATCTTCATCCTTATCGAGATCAACCTCATAATTTTTCATATCCACCTCTTCCTTCCCCATCGGTCTTCTTCATCCACCTTTGACTTTTAATTTTTATTTATTTGCCTTTTCTTAGTTTCGTTCTCCGCCACCACAAACAGAGATAACACAGATATATGTAGGTGAAAAAACAGAAATAGACAACAACGAAAAGACATTGAGAATATGAGAGGAAGTATAGAGAAAAAAGATAGTGATCAACGAAATTCTGTCCGCTTCATCACAACTTACGCCCACTTAAGATTGCTAGGGACGTGTGTGGAAAAAGAAGGCGAAAAGGAAATATAAATTAATTCTGTTGCTCGAACTCAGTTGAGAAAGAAATTTAAAAGACTTAATTGCTTGATATGATTCTGAGATCTCTGAAGCCTTTTAATTTCTATAGAAATCAGGTCATATGAAAAAGTGATAAGTCACCAATTTCCATACCCGCGGG
>CM029562.1:20352444-20371302 GCA_017309665.1 Coelopa frigida
TCAAGCGCCCTATTGTTAAACTCTGTCCCTTGTTTTTGGACGTTTGAAAGCGGAGTCTTTCAAGAGGGGCCGGAATGTTCGATACTCTTATTTATAAAACTACCTTTTATTTTAGTACTATTTTTTGCAACTATGCACCATGAAGCCATTTTTATTTATTCATCAAAATGCATTAATTTTTTGCCTTTGTCAAGTTTTCACCGTACGAACAACTCAGATCAACTCGTGTTATGTTTAAGTCTCAATGTTTCTATAATTTTACGTTTATCCAGAATAAAGTTTAATTCAATTGCAAAAATCAAAAAGCATTTTTTGATCCATCATGTTCAATGCATTCCAATTATTTATTTCACGAGGGATACTGATTCGATTATAGTGTCTATCCGCTGCGAAGCAGTGGTCATTCTGGGGTAAATAGACGCTGCGAAGCATCATGTATTTACTAGTTAATATATAAAATTTGAATTATTTTCCAATATTTAAAAGAAAGTTTCACTTCTTTCGCGTGTACTCTGTTGCAAGCATATTTTTTAGTAATAGCGTTTCTTATAATTTTTCTGCTGTAGCCGCTGCTATGCGATAGTCTTAAATTTAAAGTATTAACAAGCGAGATACATATTTAAATTTTCAATGACAAATTATTAGCCTTACAGCACGTGAAGGGAAATAATTTGTGTTGTGCGTTTGTAATGTTTTTCACCAATGAAAGATACCTACAGTTCAATGCCGAATCCGAACGGCTGCGGAGAGAGCTCTATCATGGCAAAAAATACTCACAGAAGTTTGCCATTGCTCGCCGAGAGGAGGAGGCCGTAAAGAAAAATTTGAGTTCTCGGGGCGTGAACCCGACATGGAATCGAAAGCTAAGCACTTTGCCATGGCCTCTCACGTATTTAAATTAAATCTCTGGGTTTGGTTTATTTTTAATTATCCCGTACTTGCACACCTTTAGTATGACGGGGAAAGTGAACAAATTCCAAACTTATTAATTAAAATTAATTAGAAATTTAAATACGAAAAGATGAGATTTCAAACAGAGATTACTGAAAAAGGCACTTTTGGAGGTTATAAAATAAGCAGTTATTCGTCAAAAAGATATCTGATTAGGACATCTGGTTAACCTTACCTAAGGTATGGATAAAATTGTATGTGATTAGTTTCTACCAATATAATTTTATTTTCGATAATAGATATTGTAGAATATTATTATAGTTTTTGTTTCAATCCTAGCACTGTCTAATCGCTTTATGTGAAATTCGTATAAAAAGGTAATTTTGCACAATTTTGGGTGTAGGGTAACTCTTTATAACTCTTTTGTAACTATTATACTAGTTTTTATTTTTTATTTTGAAAAGTTCGCATGAAAATTCTCGTCTAGCAGTTCGAAACGGTTTCCGAAGACACCCGAGAACTTCGATCTGGCTTCACCCATCGACAGGTTTTCCAATGTCATTACTCTCTGAATCGCATACGCCTTGATTTGTGCTGGGCAGTCTTTTTTCCACGTATCCAGGTAGAGGTAATCTCCGAAAGATAAAGACGGTCTGCCTGCATGCACGATTCACCGCTTCACAGCGGCGCCTACGTACTAATCCTCTCCTAAGCACACACGTTCCTGTTGTGGCCCCTGTGGTACCGCCAATGTAAGCATTCCTTCACAGGGCAGGGTGGAGCTTAATTTACTCCCTTCTACTGATTTAATGTATTCTTAATTTCGTCTTAATTATTTTCTTCAATAGCAGTGGCAGTCTTTTTTCCACGTAACGGTCTGCCTGCATGCACGATTCACCGCTTCACAGCTACGCCTACGTACTTTGGTCGATTGGGCCCAGAAACTCTGCCAGTGTTGCATACTTATTTCTCTTTCATCGTCTGTGGTTGTTCTGTGGTTGTTAGCGATATATTTTCTCTTTTCCTTTTGTCGTACATTCTTTGCAGCTCTGTAGCTAGGATTTCGGCTGGCAAACATCTTGATATGACGCTTGCTGCAACATGGGATACAGTGCGAAAAGCACTGCATACTCGTAGAGCACTAAGTTGAAAAATTCAGTTCACACTTCTTGCATATGTTTTCTGTCTTAAAGCCATGCATAACTACCGACGTACATTACTACCGACAGGGTAACCTTTGGCAACAGTTTTCGTCGGATTTGGCTCGGACCTCCTATGTTGGTCATAAGTCTAGCCAATACTGCTTGTACGCGCAAAGCCTTTTCGCACACGGTCTCTATGTCTACCTTGTATGTCAGTCTGGCATCAATCATAACACCTAAATATCTAATTGTACACTGAGTTGGCACATCGTACCCATTTATATTAAGCGTAATATTTTCCAGTTTTTTCCTGCTGGAGATTAGCACAGCCTCTGTCTTTTGGCCTGCCAGTTCTAGGCCAACAGGTCCTAGCCAATTTTGAACTATGTCTGTGGCCTCTTTGCTGTGGGTTTGCATAGTTTCTAGTTCCTTTGCCACGACTGTGACAGCAATGTTATCTGCATATCCAATTATCTTTACTCTTCTAGGCACTGGTAGTCGGAGTACCTCGTCATAGGCAATGTTCCACAGTAGCGGACCAAGTACCGATCTTTGTGGAACTCCGCAAGTAACTTTGTAGGTCTTAACCCCGTCTTCTGTGTCATAGATCAGTACTCTTTCAGAAAGGTTAGCTTGTCACAACATTACCTAAGTACTCTGGTGTACGCAGTCTTCTGAGTGTATTCACGATGTTTTGCCAGTTTACCGTGTTAAACGCATTCTTAACGTACAGGGTAATGACTGCACAGTATTCCTTCGTGCCATACAGCCACCTAGTGCCTTCTATGACCTTTGCTGCTATCGGGGTTAACTTTTTTACTGAATCAATTGTAGATCTGTTTTTTCGAAATCCGTATTGTTCTTCTCTTAGTCCATTTACTTCACTTAGTCCATTTCCTTCATTAACATAATTTTGCAGACACACACATATTATTCGCTCAAGGATTTTCCCCATTGTGTCGATCATGCAATGTGGTCTGCACGACCCTGGTTCCCCTGGTGGCTTCTTTCCTTTAGGCAAAAGGACTAGTCTTTGTCTTTTCCATATTTTTGGGAAAATACCTTGGGTTTTCGTCAAGTTTTTGACAAAGTTCGTTAAAGCAGCTTTTCTTCCATTGTCTTATTGTCAATTTAAACTCCTTCCTGGCTAATTTGTAACATTCACGCAATCTAGTATATTCGCTAGCTAGTCTGTTTCGTTGCAGTTTTCTTCGAGCCCTGTGACATGTCTTTCGTCTTTTTGCAATGTCATCGTTCCACCAGTATGCAGGTTTTCTCCAGTTTGGTTGGCCTTTTCGTCTCATTGATGCATCGCATGCGTCGCTAATCCGTTTTCAAATATTTTGCGTCAAGAGCATTATTTTAAATATATCTTCGTCAAGTGTTTCGATTTTCCATCCCTTGGGTTTTACTCTTGTCATATGATCAGATTGCCGAGCTTGTCCCATTTTTATCAATCCTGCCTGTATGCGTATACATGCTGTTTAGGACCCATTTTGCTCGCCGTGCTAATGAGTTTGAAGCAAAGGCTATGTCAATAACTGATCCACTACTATTTTTCTGAAAGGTGTTTGTGGTCCCGGTGTTTAATATTAGCTTCAAAATCATAGTGCTGCATGTTTGGCGGCGCATAGCAGCTATAGAAGTAAATGCCACGGAGTTTTGCGCAGGCAAAGTACTCCTTATTTATGACTGGTCGTTCTTGTATTGCATCTTTTCCACAGGCCCAGATTGCTGACACCTTTTTAATATCTGACAACCATATTCCAGACTGCTCAGACTTATATTGTTCGCATAAGATTGCTACGTCAATTATATTCTCAAAAGCATTTTGCGTCAGAAGTTCCTGTGCTGATTTGCAATGATTCAGATTTAACTGCAGTATGTTCATTTTTGTCGTGTTTTCAGTGCCTCCTGGTACACCGGACACAGCCGGCTTCCTGCTTGATGTCCGACATCTGTTCGTTTTTTACTTTTGCAGAGTACTCAGCATGCGTTATTTGTTCAGCGATTAGCTATATGTCCCTTTTCTCCGCATTTTAGAATACATCCGCCTTTGTCTTCATCATTTTTGCAGCTTTTTGCAATATGTCCGAACTCCAGACGCCTATAGCACCTAGTGGGCAGGTTTTCCCTCTGACGGATCCTACAGATAACTCATCCTATTTTGCTGCGCATTTAAGAGAATGTTTGCTTCCTGTGCAGGGAGGCCAATTATGGCGGTTTGTGTGCCTGCATAACCTCGTCTCATCCTTTTTATTGCCTTTTTGTCAAAGTTTTCCAGTTTCGAAACATGCAGTTTCACCGCTTCTTCTGTATCTTGCTCAGTGGTGAAATCTTGATGATGCTCTCACTTCTATTTGGATTTCATGCGATAGGGCCCATATCTCAGCTTCTTCACCTAGCTGCCTCTCGTATCGAATTTGATCGGATTTTCTTCGAGGGTGTCTGGCGTTCTGTGATTTCCTCTCGCTCTCGTGCCCTCTTGAGGAAAATGCATTTTCTGTTGCTATAGACATCGGAGTCAGTATTATATCCTCACTATCACATGTGGTGGGACTTGGGCGTTTCATCTCCCTTTCTAACTTTCTGTAGGTTCGCTGAATTGACGCAATTAAGTATCTCATCGGTTGTGTGAAAGTTTCTCCTGGTGCCACTTGTCATTAGTAAGAGTTCCTCAATTTGTTCCCCCAATATGGCAAGTGTATCAATCTTTGCATCTATTATCTGGATACTGGGCTCGATTGGTCGATGACTTTTGCTTTGCACAATTTCTGCTGGAGAGTCGAACGATATGAGCAGTATACTCGGTGGGGTTCGGGGGGTATGGGAGAAGGCAAATAAAGCAACGTCCCTGATTGTTCTTAACTTGGTGAGTTCCAGGTCCATCCTTATCCCTGCCTAATCCAAGATGACACAGATCCTCCTCGTGGAGCCCCCTGGATAGCTATACAACACCCGTTGATAGTGAGCTAAAGTGTGCAGCGAAAAAATCCAAGTGCGTCTGACCCATAGTGGGCGGCTTCTTGGTCAGCGTCTGATCCCCAGAGTAGGGGCGGCTGAATATAAACCTGGCAGAAGGTATAAAATACTAGTGACTGCAACCACGAACTAAAATCGTTTGCAGACAATGGAGGGTCCACTAAGGAATTATATTACGGTGCAGGGAGTCGGATCTCCAGTACCGGCGGCCATCGGGAGTGAGCAAGCGGGCTCCGGGCCGTCGTCATCCAACGACCGCAATGCTGAAGAAGTGGCACACTTGGCCTCTACAGCAGATCTAACTACAAGCGACGAAAGAGCAGGCATAGACGCATTCAGGAAAGGGTCCTTAATAATACGATCGCCAATAACCCAGTCGAGGCGGATATAGTTTATAGAACGCCAGTAACTACAGCTTCAATATGTAAAACTAGCAAGTTACAGGGATCTGCTATAAATACCCCACTGGGTTCGATATTTGGAGGACAGCAGAAAAACAAAGCAGCCGGCAAAACATCTTTCTGCAAGCTCGGTGAGCAGTTAAGATCCTTGGTGGAAATGCTTAAAGATGGGAAGGATGGAAAAAGGCGAACAGTCCACCAGAAGATGATTGACGTAATCGAGAGCATCAGAGCCCTGTATGAGTTATCTGCTATCGAACAGCATGACGATGCAGCGAAGGCAGTAATCAGGAGAAATAACTACTCACAAACATGTCCATGGATCAAACCATGTACGGAGCAGAAAAGGAAACAGGAGACCGATGCATCACACCGCAAGCGTGAGAATGTTGTGACACCTTCTGCAAAGCGGAAGAAAGGCAAGCAAACCCAAGAAGAAAAGAAAAAGAACTGGGCGGCTGTAGTTAAGGCCCAGAATAAGGAAAATGAGACAACCATACGGAGCGATATTGAACATCCGAAAACCAAGCAGGAATGGACGAAAGTACAATCCATGAAGCGAAAGAAGGAGAATCAGAGGAGGCTCAGGCCTGACGCGTTGATTATCTCCGCCAGCGAGAATCAAAACTATGAGGACATTCTGCGCAACATCAAAACCAATGAAGCGCTCAAAACACTCGGTGAAAACGTGAAAAGCATCGGACGAACGGCGAAAAAATAACTTTTGCTAGAGTTTAAAAGAGGGCCGGAAAGCAATACAGGCGCTTACGAAGAAGCTATGGAAGGAGTTTTAGGAGGGTCTGCAAGGGTGATAGCAAAAACCCAGAAAAGAAACGTCCACTGAAAAACTTGGACGAAATAACGACGCAAGAGAAGATATGTAACGCATTACACGAACAATGCGACATACGGCGTCCGGATGAAAGTGAGATTCGCCTGCGAATGACTTTCCGATGTACGCAGACAGCTACTTTTAGCCTCTCAATAAGCGATGCTAAAAATGTCCTGACTAAGCAATTTGAAGGGATGATCTCGGAATTGGTTGAAGAAGCCAAAACTAAATCCCCATTAATCATCGCTGGGGATTTCTATGCGTGGTCAACAACGTGGGGAAGTAAAAATACCAATCGAAGGGGAAGAGTGCTAATGGAGTGTATGGCAACATTAGATATTCAACTCCTCAATGATGGCCGATACACATTTGAGGCCGGGAGGAAACGGTCAGCACGATCGCGCGTAGAGCCACATGGAGTGTCGGGGAATTTTATACACACAGTGACCACCGAGGAATAGAAATAGAGCTGAAACAAGCACCCATCTACCGAAGGATAACAATAACTCAGACCACAGGCTGGAAGCAACGAGACTTCGATGCCAACGTTTTCAAATATGTGTGGAGTAATACGGATACAGCAAATGGTGGGGCCTACGACATGGCTCAGAGCATCAAAAAACGTCTAAGCATAGCACGCGATGCGGCAATGCCTAGAATGACGAAGAGACCAAGCAGAAAGCCTGTATACTGGTGGAATGATGGCATAGCGGAAGCCAGGACACGGTGCAACAAGGCACGTAGAAAAGCGCATCGATACAGAACGATATGGGAATCGTTGAACACGGATTACAAAGCATGCCGCCAACATCTCAAGAAGGCCGTAAGAGCCAGCAAAGATTCCTGCTTCAAGGATCTTCGCGAAACTGCCGACATTGACCCGTGGGGCATGGCGTATAAGGTGGTGATGAAAAGAGTTAGAGGTCCTAGAGCTCCACAACCATCCCACTATTATGGACAGAGTAGTTTTCACATTGTTTCCGCCACAGGTGCAACAATTGCACAACATTCATTCAAACGAACTCGAACGGACAGTACCGATTGTGATGACTGTGGAGATCCAGTAAACAAATTTGCGGATACTAAGGCGCCAGGTTTGGATGGCGTCCCAAACGGCCATACGACAGGATCCGGATACTTTTGCACAGATGTATTCAGCTTGTCTAAACGAAGGAGTGTTCCCAGACATCTGGAAAAGACAGAGACTTGTGCTGTTACTCAAACCCGGTAAGCAACCTGATCAGCCATCGTCATATCGACCTCTATGTATGCTGGATACGTTGGGCAAAATACTGGAAAGTATCATTGTCAACCGATTGCAGGATACACTTGAAGGACCGGGAGGTCTATCCGAAAAACAATTCGGTTTCCGTCGAGGGAGATCAACTATCTGTCGCTGTCCAAACCGTTGTGAAGATAGTAGTAACACTTGACGTCAGAAACGCCTTCAAACCTGCGTGTTGGCCACAAATATTGCGGTCGCTACGCAGCCTAGGGGCACCGGAGTACATAAGGCGAATAATTGCAGATTATTTTAGAGACAGAGTTCTGTTCTATGACACCACTGAAGGTGTCAAACGCTATAACGTTTCGAGAGGAGTCCCACAGGGTTCGGTACTTGGCCCTACCTTATGGAACATAATGTACAATGGTATCTTCACCATTGACCTGCCCAGAGGCGCTACACTTATCGGATACGCGGATGATATCGCACTTGTGGTTGTGGCAAAACACATTGACACTCTCAAGGTGTTGTGTATTGATGCAGTAGCCAGAGTAAACAGATAGCTACGTGAAGCGGATCTGGAACTAGAAACCAAGAAAACGGAAGCCGTCCTTTTGAGCTCACGAAAAGCACGTGAGGTTTTCAGTTTCCAAGCAGGAGAGCATGACCTTGGAACATGGATTGATACACGGATGTCTTTCAAAGACCATCTTATGGCAGTCAGTGAAAAAGCTGCAAAAGTAAATGGAGCCTTATCACGCATCATGGCGAACATCGATGGACCTCGATCGAGTAAGCACAAGATCCTGGCTAGGATTACCAGCTCCATAATTCTCTACGGAGCTCCGGTTTGGGCGGATGCGACCAAATTTGAGTCGTATACTAGCGGAATTCGGGCAACTTATCGACTCAGCGCACTAACAGTTGCAAGCGCTTTTCGGACGGTGTCAGATGACGCAATTTGCGTTATTACGGCAATGCTTCCTATAGATGTTTTGGCACAAGAACTGCAACGCATTTATGTGGCAGTTACGTCCACATCAAAGACAGACGAGCGAAGACGTAGCATCCAGGAATGGCAATGCCGTTGGGAAAATGCTCTAAAAGGTAGATAGACTGCGACCCTGATCCAAAATGTAGAGTATTGGGTCAGTCGCAAACATGGAGAGGTCGATTATCATCTGACACAGCTGCTTAGTGGACACGGTTGTTTCAAGAAATACCTGTTCAAATACAAGCATGAGGAGGATCCTTTCTGCCCCAATTGCCCTGAAGAACCTGAGGACGCTGAACATATTTTGCTGAGCTGTCCACGTTTCGACACTGAACGAGCGGATATAGCCGAAGCTTTCGATGAAAAGCCTACCATGAGGAACATAGTTATGCATATGTGTCACACAACCCAGAAATGGAATGCAGTACAGATCGCAGCAGCGACGATTATGGTTGCCCTTCGCCAAGCAGAACGTATAAGAAACAGTGAACGTATCATCCACCGAGCACTAGCACCTTCGAGGACGGTTACGAACTTGACAGACCAAATACTGACACTTGAGCAATAAATGCTCATAACGGCCTCCCGACGAAATACTTAGCGGTGGTTCCGGGAGGAATACCGTATGGACAAAGGAGGATTTTAGTTCGGGTTAAAGTCCCACACTGACCCACACTTCGGCTTTCGATGCTTTTGCCTTCAATAAAAAAAAAAACCCCGGTGGGGTTCTTCTTGAAGGGATTTTCCTCTACATATCTGTCTCCCATGTTGCTTGTAGCTATATCTGCTGCGGTAGCCATGTTTGCCACTGCCGTAGCATTGCGATCGTAGGATAACGACGGCCCGGAGCCCGCTTGCTCACTCCCGCTGGTACTGGGGATCTGAATCCCTGCACCGTAATAGAATTCTTTAGTGGACCTTCCATTGTCTGCACACGATTTTATTTCATGGTTGCAGCCACTAGCATTTTATATCTACTGCCAGGTGCACTTTATACCTGCTGCAAGGTGGATTCAGCCGTCCCTAATATGGGAATCAGACGCTGACCAAGAAGCCGCCCACTATGGGTCAGACGCGCTTGGATTTTTCGCTGCATACTTTGGTTCATTATCAACGGGTGTTAAATAGCTATCCAGAGGGCTCCACGAGGAAGCTGTGTGTCAACTTGGATTAGACAGGGATGAGAATAGTTCTGGATCTCACCAAGTTGAAATCGGTCAGAGACGTTGCCTTGTTTGCGTACTCCCATACCCCCAGTCCTATACCCCCCGTGCTGGGCTTTTTTGTTCGTCGATGCGTGGTGTTGGTTTCAGTTAGTTCATTTTAGCGTCCGGCAAGCGTCTTCTTACTGATGCAGTTGGAAACATCTGTTGCATGTTTTTAGTAGCAGCATACAGTGTTGTGCAAAGTGGTAGAATCGGTCGTACTTGGATGCTCTGAAGAATAGAGCGATCAACCTACGGCAGGGAAGTGCCAAAGTACGAGGGCGGGTAGTCAATTGATGCCCACAGGGGGTAGTACACAGCCCCTGTGGAATCTTACCGTCCAATCCTTACCTTGGAAACTGGACCTACATGGCATCCACACTGTTGGATACGCACATCGTCGTCGTATCCAACAGTGTGGATGGTCTATAGATTATTAGGAGTTTCTGGACACCATACAATATACGATGAGGCTAGCTCTCAGAATTGTAGAGCCATGGTGTAGGGCACAAGGACTTTCGATAAATGCTGCAAAATCAGACACCATTTTCTTTACGAACAAGGGCTTAGAACTAGCACCTTTAAGGCTCTTTGGAGATGAAATCTACGTGTCCAAGAAGGTTAAGTACCTAGGAGTGATCCTGAATAGTAAACTAACTTGGAATGACCACGTGGACGACAAGATCCAGAAAGCCAAAAGAGTGATTTTCCAGTGTAAGCGAGTGTGGAGACTGAAATGAGGTATCACCCCGGAGTTAACATACTGGCTGTACACGATGATGTTGAGGCAGATTCTGACCTACTCTTCGCTAGTATGGTGGCCAAAATCTGACCAGAAAACCATCAAAGGTAGGTTAGACCGGGTTCAAAGATTGGCGTGCATTGGAATAACTGGTGCGATGCATACCACTCTAACTGCAGCCATAGAAGCGCTGTTAAGACTGCTATCATTGGACCTTGCCGTAAAGAGGTCAGCAGCACTATCGGCTCTTCCCATGAACAATAATGCTATGCGGCATAAGTTTGGCGAAGAAACTGGGCATCGACGAATCCCAAGCATCATACACAAAGAAGCAAGGTATTCACAAATGCCAATGAACAGCATAAACAGGATTAGGGTGACCAAAAGTTTACACAAAACTGTAAATGCCGAAGAAAATGCTCAGGCATTAATGATGATTCGCTAAACGAAGGCAGAGCAGAAGATGGAAAGAGCTAGGATTATCATGCGCACTGCACCTAAGAAGATACGTGTCGGTATACCAATCAGAGATGATTGGTGTGATTCATGCCCTGGACCACTTAAAGGAGTCCAAGGTGAAAGGAAAGAAAATCCTTATAGCCTTGGACAACCAATCAGTGATTAAGCGCATGAAACAGACAAATATAACTTCCAACCTTGTATTAGAATGTGTCGGAAAACTAAATGAGTGCTCTCGTGCAAACGAGATAACACTAATGTGGGTTAAGGGGCACGTTGGTATTGAGCAGAATGAAATAGCGGATAATTTGGCAAATAAAGGATCTGACATGGATTTCTGCGGACCCGAACCAAACATCCCTTTGGGAACAGGTATGGTGACGAGCCAAGTCGAAAGGTGGGTGCAGTTAGAACATTGTAAAAGATGGTCAAACCTCACTACCTGTAGACAAGCGAAAGCTTCTATAAAGAAGCCAATGGGCATAAAACCAGCTAAAATTCTGAGCATGAGACGAAGAACGCTTGGTTGGTTAACTGCCCTGGTAACGGGGACATGGCAACTTTAGGTACCACCTACACAAAATGAGTATCACGGATGATGATGTCTGCAGACTATGTCTTGAAGACTCAGAAACCGCGGCACACATAGTGTGTAGTTGCCCAGCCCTAGCAAGCAAACGTTTTGCCATCCTAGGAAGCCAACTTTACGGTGGTGAAGATAGGATGGTGTATACCACTACACAAGATGCTTGCAATTACGCGAGACTCTGTCATGAGGAGACGAGGAACTTCTCGAATCCGGAAACAAGATAGACCCTCGCTAAGGGGACGAAAAGGGACAACATAAATGTCTGATTCGAATTCCCCCAATAATATACATACATACATAAATTTTTTTTTTTTTTTGTAAATATCTTTTATTTGCAATACACACAAATAAAATAAAAAAAACATATTTAATTTACATGTGTAAATTCGTATCAATGGGTTCAATCAACGCGAATAAAGTCGCGCATACAAAGCGCTGTAGAGTTTCTATGAATGAAAAGGAACACGTGTTCACTTGCATCATTAAATGGAAAATGCACATCATTATAAATGGAAAAAAAAAGGGGGACTTCGGGAAGTGACTCCAAAATAACGAAGATTTTCCAATAATTCGAAAAAATTTATATTTACTGATTTCTCTTATTAATTATGAGAAAAAAAAAATCAACAGAGCGTTGTCGCGATTGCAGAATGTGGCAAAGGGTTATGCAGAATAGAGTTATTAACCAACAATCAACAACTTCTTCTCAACGATCATCAACATCAAGAAATAACTAAGATACGAGGAACTCTGAACATAGTCAACATAGTTGTAAGCGTGGGAATGGGTTAAATAAAATTACATATATGCGGTTAAATAGCCACCGAAATTTCACTTCTTTCGCGTATACTCTGTAGAACGCATTTTTTTGTTTTTTAATTACAATCATTCTTTTTTTTAGACGATGGCTAGGAGGCCGCGGTTCAGTGTCTAAGTCCGTAGCTTAAGAGCCAGCGGATCCGCGGTTCGATTATCGGCTAGACCAAGATCAATTTTTATTTACGGCCTCCTCCTTTCAGCGAGTAATGGCAAACTTCCAAGAGTACTACATGCCGTGAAAAATATCTCACCCGTTTGCCGTTCGGAATTAAACTGTAGGTCTCTTTCATTGGTGTAAAACATTACAAACGCACAATACCAATGATTGCGATTAGCTCGGTCAAAGCCCTTAGTATTGGGGCCGTATCTCGAAACGATTATGTCTTGCAAGACAGATAAGGTCGCTGAACGATCTCCAATATGAAACAGCATTAAATAAATAAAAATTTTGGAGACGGAACACCAATATAAATGTTTCGGACAATTGGAAGCAATTTCAAAAGCCAATGTCTTATAAATAACATTATTTGCAATTGTAACAAGCAAATCAATATTTTTCAAAAATGATATTTTTTCCAATATAATTTCATTGGACTCGAAACATCTATATATTTCGCATTATATTCCATGCGTTATATAGAAGTGAACTGTGTTCATAAAATAAATAAATTCAGTTTCCTTTGATGCTCATATTTCGAGCGAATTTGTCAATATTCAAGTAATATGGAGTAACTTATTCCTGATCCTCAACTCTAAATTTTAGTTATTTTTATGGATTGGATTCTGTTCGATACTCTTATTTATAAAACTATCTTTCATTTTAGTACTATTTTTGCAACTATGCACCATGAAGCCATTTTTATTTATTCAGCCAAATTTATTTTTTGTCTTTGTCAAGTTTTCAATGTGCGAACAACTCAGATCAACTCGAGTTATGTTTAAGTCTCAATATTGCTATAATTTTACGTTTATCCAGAATAAAGCTTAATTCAATTACAAAATCAAAAACCATTTTTTGATCCATCATTTTTGTCCTTCGAGCCGGATCAACGTAGAATCTCGCAATCGGCTTGGACATAACCTCAATACAAATCGTCCAACCGGCGTACGTGAAATACGCACCAGGTTAAGTTTCTATACGGAGCAGAGCAACTGCCTTACACAAGCAAAGCACAACGTCATTTCATCATACTACTCATACTGATTCCAACAGCAGTCGAATCATTGAAGTGTTCAGCGGAGCGCTATTTCCAATAAGAATTCGATTCCAATAAGAATTCGATGAGTATTCGATGCACTTCTTGCGGCAGATAGAAACATTTGCATAGCTTTATTTGCAAGTTGGCAAACCTAACAGCTATTCAGTAGTCAGCAACAATTTCACAGTGTTCTAAATTCATCTTTCAACCAAGAATAGATCACACAAAGATAGATGGAAAAATTGAAATCACAGCGACAAACAATTAAAAGCAGCTTAACACGGATTGAAAATGCTCTTGTAGATAGTGGCTTACAAGTTGAAGACATCAAAGTCCGTGATCGCAAAGCAGATGAATTATTTATAAAATATGAATCCATTCAACAAGAAATTGACGATGCAACAACGTCAGATGAGCAACTACAGCTTGAAGAGGAATATCGCATCCAAATGGAGAACAAATATTATTCGATAAAATCAACTTGTGTGCGCATATTGGAAAAGGTTGAAGTCAATCGTACAATAGTGGACACTCAACCTGCTGGGAACGAGATCACATCAAGGCGCAATGGGTACACTCATTGAGCGCATCAGCTACACATGTTTGGACAATAGATCTTCACCTACTACTGACACGAGTACCACAGCACAACAATCAACAAATATTCGCGAATTACGATTACCACAAATTCAGATTCCAGAATTTGATGGCAAATACACAGACTGGATCAGATTTCGTGATCTCTTTGAAACTTTGGTTCATGATCGAACAACAGTTGTTGACGTGGAAAAATTAGAATATTTGCAGACAAAGGTGAAAGGAGAAGCACTTTCACTCATCAAACATCTGAAACCAACAAACGCCAATTACGCAATCGCTTGGGATTTGCTAAAAAAGAAGTTCAACAGATCAGTCAAAGTGAAGAAAGCATACTTTGAACTTTTATTTGATCAACCGACAATGAACTCATCATCAATCGCTGAAGTCAAACGCATCTACAACACCACGAATGAAACCATAAATGCATTAAAGGTACTCAACGAACCCGTGCTGCATTGGGATTCAATTTTGCTCTTCATATGGAGAAAAAACAGAGAGAAGAACACTGAGACAGCCACGTTTCAACAATTCATGGATTTTTTGAAGAAACGACTCTTCGAATTAGAAAATACACAACGAGGTGTTAGCCACAGTGCCAACCAAGGCAACAACAACAATTACAAACGCAATCAATCGCGAAAGTTCACAGCAATTGTTCAATCGTGTCCCATCTGCTCAAAGCAACATTTTTTGTACCATTGCAACCAATTCAAGGAAATGGATATAGATGCAAGACGAAACGTAGTGCAGCGTAATAAAATATGTTTTAACTGTTTGCAACCAAATCATCAAGCAGCAAGTTGCAAGAGGTCGTCATGTAGAATGTGCAACGCAAAACACAACACCTTGCTACATAAACCAGTATCAGATCATAGACAACATGAACAGCATGTGGTACAACAAAGAAGCAGTTCAGAGGCGACAATCAGGTCAACAATCATTCACTTTATTACCAACTGCAATCATAATGGTGTATGATTCATTCCGGGTCGCAGGGCACACTAATTTCAGAAGCGTGTGTCCAGCGACTCCAACTCAAGCGCAGCGTCGACAAAACTATGCTGTACGGAGTTTGCTCTGTTAACGGTAGTTTAACCAGAGGGAAGGGCGAGATTTGTATCAGCGCTAGAAGAGGCAATACAATTGTCACAAAAGCCCTTTGTCTAGCAGTCCTCACTCAAAACTTACCTTCATGTGAAGTAACAGACCACAAATTGAATTTCTTTAAAAAGTTAGACCTTGCTGATTCCACATATTCAAAGCACGGTAGAATTGATATCATATTGGGAGCAGACATATTTACAGACTGTGTGTTATCAGACAAGTGAACTCATCCAAGCGGTTCGGCAACAGCAGTTAATTCGATTTTCGGTTGGATCCTCATGGGCAAGATACCAACTCCATCAAAACAACATATTTTGACAGCACTTTTTGGCAAATCGAAGATTTTCAAGGGCCGACACAACATTTCACATTGGAAGAGAAATAGGCTGAAGAACATTATCAGAAACATTTGCAGCGTGAAGACAACGGCCGGTACATGGCCAGATTGCCACTGAAAAGTGACAAAGTAGAACTTGGTGACTCGCGATCTTCAGCATACAAAAGATTGCTTGCAATGGAACGTCGATTCAGCAAAGATTCGGAATTGCAAGAAGAATATGCAGAATTCATACATGAATACATTGAGCTTGGTCACATGGAATTAAGCACAACTGAGTTCCAAATAGAACATAATATTTGCCACACCATGCAATTCTGACGCCGACCAGCACAACAACCAAAATTACGTGTGGTGTTCGACGCATCATGTAAAACAACAAATGGACAATCGCTTAATGATCAATTGCTGGTGGGGCCAACAATACAAAGAGACCTTTTTGAGATCATCTACAGTTTCGCAAATATAAAATTGGATTTGCTGGAGATATAGAGAAAATGAACCGGCAGGTGACCATACATCCTGCAGACCGATCTTTACAACGAATATTGTGGATTCAAGCGACGAGCAGCCAAAGCAATATGATCTTCGAACAGTTACATATGGCACTGCCTCAGCACCATTTTTGGCAATCAGACATTTTGTCTAAAGGCCCGACCATGATATGGCGATGTACACTTTTGAAAAACTTCGGAAACGAGCGAATACACAGGAACATATGGAACCGACCATGAGTTGTAGAAACAAATTTTCGTTCAGTTTCGATCAATTCGTTGACTTCGGGAAAACTTCGGAGTGACCGGTTTCAACCGCTCTCTCAGTGTTTTTCGAAAGTTTTTCAGTGTTGTCAATTGTTGAAGATGTGTTTTTTTAAGATTTTGCAAAGAAATTCATTGAAATTTTGGTTAAATGACAACACTGTTGGTAAAATAAAAACAAAACAATCGCTTTAGCATGAAAGTACGGACCATGGGCGTACTTTGGGAATTGAAAAATTTGAGAATACATTCGTCAAATTCTCTCATTTTTTTCCCGTGCAGCGGCCTATCATGGTCGAGCGTTAAGGCTGGATTTAACCTCCGCAAATGGTCATCAAATTCAAAACAATTTATGGAAAGCATCGATTTGGAAGATCGTGAAACCTCTTCAGACACAATAATCGATATCACTCAGACAGGAAAAACACTTGGCCTGTTGTGGAACACATCAAGTGACAGTTTCAAATATAGTGTGGCGTTGCCTGAGATTACACAATCAATAACAAAAGGTTTAGTTTTATCAGATATTGGCAAAATATTCGATCCAATAGGATGGATTTCGTCTATCGTCATCGCCATGAAAATATTTATGCAGAAATTGTGGATCAGAGGCATTGGCTGGGATGAAGAACTACCAACTGACCGCTACAACGAATGGTTTGACTATCGCCAAAATATCATTACAATCAAAAAACTTCGCATTCCAAGGTGGTTGGACTACGCCAACGAAGAGGCAATCGAATTACACTGTTTTGCAGATTCCTCGGAACTGGCATACTCAGCAGTGATTTACTTACGAGTTCAAACTGAGAATGGCGAAGTGTATACCAATTTGATTGCCGCTAAGACAAAAGTTGCGCCAGTAAAGCAGATCACGCTACCTCGCCTGGAATTGTGCGCAGCTCATCTGATGACTAAATTAATGAACAAAGTACGAAAATCATTAAATCTTTCAGAAGTTCAGATCTTGGGTTGGAGTGATTCATCAATAGTGTTAGCATGGATCGGAGATCATCCACGGTGCTGGAAAACATTTATTGCTAACCGTACAGCGCAAATCATCGACGTTATTCCACCATAGAAATGGCACCATATCCAATCGCAACAAAATCCTGCAGATCTTGCTACAACGGGTATTCGACCTGAAGAACTTGTAAATAATCAGCTATGGTGGCATGGACCATCTATAATAAAAGACATTTCAAGAACATATCATCAATTTCCAATAATATCAAACAACATTGACTTGGAGGAGCACAAAGAAATGGTAACGCACATCGTCACGAAGTCAGATGTAGATTTCATTGAGCGTTATTCTGATTACACACGGCTTCTACGAATTTCTGCAACATTAATGCGTTTTGTGCAGAATTGTAAATTCAAGAAAGATAATATAGAAAAGAAAACTGGATTTCTCAAAACATGTGAATTACAACACGCTCATAATGTTTTGCTGAAAAACAGACGTCATCATATACCATTGAAATTCGAAGTTTGACTACGGGTAAGAAATTAACATCATCACATAAATTGGCCCCATTCATCGAAAAGATGGGTTTACTTAGAGTTGGTGGTAGAATTGCTAACGCTAATGTAAACTAAGACCAGAAACACCCTCTTATCTTCGACAATAATCATCATTTGACAGTATTCATCATCAGAGAATATCATTTCAAATATTTGCACGCTGGAAAGCGACAACTCCACTACCTATTGGGACTTCGCTACTGGATTCCAGGTGCTATATATGCAATTAAGCAGTGCGTCTTCATATGTACCAAGTGCATGAAGATGCGTGGTATACCTTACCAACAACAAATGGGAAAAATCCTTCCGCAAAGATTGAATCCTGGAGCTGCGTTTATCAACACTGGAGTGGACTTCGCTGGACCGTTGCAAGTAAGATCTTGGAAGGGACGCGGTTCTAAATTATACAAATGTTGGATCGCACTTTTCATGTGCCTCGTTACCACGGCAAATCATGTCGAATTGGTGACTGAATTATCGACCGCCGCATTTATCGCATCTCTTCGCCATTTTGTCTCGCCGAGCAACAGATACAGTGGTACTTCTCTCCACCTTCTGAACCCCACTTTGTTGGTATTTGGAAAGCAGGCGGGAAGTCTGTTAAGCATCATTTAAAACGAGTTTTAGCTGATGCATCTGTCACATATGAAGAACTTCACACAATATTATGTCAGATTGAATGCTGTCTTAACTCACGACCATTATGTACCAAATTCGCTCTAACACCTGCTCACTTTTTAATTCTACGATCAACAGCAACCATACCTGACGAAAATCTACATAACCTGAAGGAGAATTCACGCAACCGATGGAGATACCTTCAGCGATTGGTTCAACAGTTCTGGAAAAAATGGCCAACAGAATATATCACTCAATTACAATAACGACCAAAATGGACCCAGAAACTAAAAAACCTCAAGATTGACAACGTAGTCATAATCAAAGACAACAATCTCCCGGCATCACAATGGTTAATTGAAGAATTTCTGAACTACATCCAGGAGCCGACGGACTTGTTCGAGTCGTGACCGTGAACACTGCAAAAGGATCCT